>CM067377.1:38578936-38818936 GCA_034510155.1 Eucriotettix oculatus | reverse complement strand
TTGAAAAAATTACTGCTAAATAGATTTGAATTACGCACAATCCCGTGAAACTTGAGGAACAGGGATTAAAAATAATTTACTGGCTGATGTATTGCAATGGTCATAAATGATGCAAAGCTATTTTCGCATTATGTAACAGTTTTTAATCATATAAAATCAGGTAATTCTACAGTAAAATATTCTGTAAGTTTTATTTTCAATTTATATTTAATTGGAGCTATGCTCTGCCGGTCGAAATCTTGGTTTCCAAGGTAGACCTGTCATTACAGGTTCTCGCTGGTAAGTGGCCAGTTTCACCTCAACCTTTTCGTGACTCGGGTCAGAGAGAAATCTGTTGTATCCCGCAGCCTGTGATGATACCGTTGAATTCCTAACACAACTGTAGAGCTTATATATATATACTATATATATTTTTTCTATGTTTGTATGTTTTCCATGAAAATGTAATGCGAATTATACCAGAACAAATATACTTGACGATTCAAAAATCGTGTGATTTTTTAAACACCCTTTATATTCAAAGCTCTCTTCTCAATAATTATCCACGCTTTTCCGATCAAATCTTACATGTCTTCCTTATGTCCTGTTTTTCTCGGAAATATGGAGAAATGAAATCCACAAGAGTTAGAATCTTCCTGGAATACGTTTCTAATGGAAATAAAAATACATTACAAGGTAATGATACAGTATATGGTGCTACAGACATGAAGCTCAATCATTAATTTATTCATTCTGTTTTATCGGACAGAAGTATATTCAAAAACGGGGTAACGTTTATCTCAATATTTTCTTTTTCACTACAGCCCTGTTAAAGGCTTTGGTCTACGAGGATGTTTGCGGATTTCTATGGTTCATGACAAATTCCGAATTTTGAGTTGTTCGTGATCATATTATCGATATCTCAATCTCTATATTGAGATTGATAGTGTAAACTGGTGAAAATTAAATACGTCAAAATTAAGATGACCAATGTTAAAAATATGTTTTACGCATTCTCCTACAAAGAACATAATTTTTACATTGGCTCTAGTTTGTAACGAGAAAACTTGAATTGTAGGTAGCTTCAACAGTTTCTCAGGAAAAGAAATGGAAAGACAATAAATTGGATTATGATCAGTCATCTGTCTCTACTCGAATAGCGTTTTTTTTATATAAAAGTTTACAAATACTAAATCTACCTAGAAGGTAGCCGTAATTAGAATTGAAAGGCAAGAAAGAAAGCAGAAATAATAAAGTAGTATAAAAAACGTCAGCATTAAATATATAACTATTTATTAACAAAAGCGACAGTTCATCTCAATTTTGAGACTTCTTCAGGCTTAAAATTTAGCAATACATCATATTTCTCCTTGACTCCCTCAGTCGAAATGATTGTTGAATTTACATGTGAAGAATTTGATGTCGCGGACTATCTCCAGCGACAGTTACGGCCGAAATGTACATTTTTACAGTTTATCATTTACATTAAAAATAAATACTATAAGTGGTCATAAATCAGAAATAGAAGCTGGGGACGAAACATCTTATTTTGAATTAAAATTCATCTATTGCTGACTTTTAGCCATTTATTGTATTTATTTACAATATTTAGTCCGATTAATATCAGTATTAAAAAATAAAATAAAACTGTCACGGGCTTAGTTTTGCAGATTTATTAAATATTGACAATCCATTGTTACTTCAACAGAACATTCATTAAATTTACAATTTATTCGTGCTAAACTTACAAATTACATGCATCAAATGTTTTATTCTTATAAACGAAAATTAGAAAAAAAGGTCAGTTTTCGTATGTTCGTGTGCATGCTTGTTCCGCGTGGAGCAGTTTCAACCCAGACATAAGCATTGCGGAGATAAGACACGGATACTCCTAAGGCTAGGTTTACACGGGCAGTGATGACTGCCAGAAAACGAGGGGCAGTGATGTCAGTGGCGTGTCAACATACGTCAGTGCTGCACTGACAACTGCCAATCCATCGCTGACACGAGAGCACTGCCTCAGTTTTCTTGGAGCGTGTCAACAGTATGTCAGTCATAACTGGCGTTCCCTCTCCACCGACCTAGACGCTGCCCACGTAGGAGGCCAGTTAGTGGCAATTACGGTTGTCAATTATCGATTGTGATGAGTGTGGCAAGGCTGACTATCGATTGAGCGATGGTAAACAGTTTGTATTTTGCATTTTCAATACGCGTGCAGTTTGGTATAGTGAGCCATTGGAATAAGTTAATCTTTGTTGTGAGCAGTGGTTGGAAGTTTCATTTAGGATAGAGTTCGTATGTTGCACCTATGAGCCTATAAATTTTTAGGTCCAACGGCACAAACGTTAACTAAAAAAAACTACGCAAAAGAATGATGTATAGCTATAAACGTACTACTATCACACGTAATGAAAAATAATTCATTTCGTTTTGTTCAGTAATTGACACCTTTAAGGGGAATAAAACACCAAGTAATAGAATACGACCCTATTAAACACTGAAAACCAGCTTCAAAGTACATATGCTGTTTTTATTATTGCTTAATTTCTGTAGTAATAATATAAAACAATATAACTAAACAACTGTTTTCATTTTTTTGTACCTATAGTACAGTAGCGTAATACTGAGAATTTCACGAACCCTTCCTCGTTACGTCTATTCTATCACAAATACAAAGTGATTAATTCCTGTTTATGGACATTATGCGTGCGCGAGAACGCAAAGGGGAAAAATATTCAACTTGATATAAAGAATATATCGACACTATGCAACAGCAACATTCCAACCGGTCGTAGTTTACAAGAAAAAGCACAGAACTATAAACATGCATCAGAGTTCTCTGCCCGTTCTGTAGTGAGGGCAGCACTTGCACGGAATTGTCAGTGAAGACGTGGGCAGTTATCTACCCAAGATGTAAACGGTAGGCAGTGCATAGCCAACCCAACTTCGACGAACATCACTGCCCGTGTAAACTTAACAGGGTGAGGGGTAGTAGTATTTTAAGATGCCAAAACGCCGATATTTGGGATGAATGAAACATATTTGGGGTTAATTACTTTGATAATGTTCCCTCACAGTATTTCGTTAAATTTAGGAATATCTTTTAACACGGTAGGTGAGTATTCGTTTGAGTGGGGGTTTGGGTGGGTGAGGGTGGAGGGTCGTCATTTAAGAAGTAACATGAATACAATCGAGATTGGTGTCAAAACCTCTGAGCCACTGAGTCTTGATTCTTACATTCAACGTGCTAGTTAACCAGTACTTTAGTCCCCGACTGTCGCCGGAGGGGAGGGAAAGGAGAAAAAAAGGGGTTGCCGACAATAACATGAAATCATACAAGATTCTTGAAAGGAGGCAAAATGCAGTCAGCTGTAATGAGAATGGAAAATCAAGCAAAAGAAAGCAGAAATCAAGAAAGGAGTAAGACCTATTCTGTTTAAATTATATATAGAACAGGCGGTGAAGCAAGTTAAAACTGAATATGGAAAATGAATCATACTGCAAAGGAGAAGATTCGTTAGGGATATTTTGACGGAAGTTAAGGAATTGTGCTTCTTGGGAAGCGTAATAACTAGGAATGGTAGAAGTATAGTAGACATAAAGAATAGGACAGCACAGGCAAGGAAGGCTTTCGCGAAAAAGAGGGATTTACTTATGGGTAATATAAGTGTGAATATTAGGAAATCGTTGCTAAAATATTCGTATGGAGTTCGGCGTTATATGGGTGCAAAATGTGGACGATAGGAGTTGCAGAAAGGAAAAGAATATAAGTCTTTGAAATGTGATGTAGGAGAATGCTGAAAATTAGATGTGTGGATAGAATCACTGACGAGGAACTTCTTAATAGAATAGGAGAAGAGCAAACAATATGGAGTACGTTGACTAAGAGAAGGGCTAAATTAATAGGCCACATTTTAAGACATGAGGGTCTTGTAAAATTAGCATTAGAGGGAAGTGTAAGGGGTAAAAGCAGAAGAGGGAGGCCGAGGATGGAATACAGTAACAGACTGGGGATGATGTAGTTATCCGGAAATGAAAAGGCTTCGCAAGATAGATTAGCATGGAGGGTTGCATCATATCAGTCTTAGGACTGAATACTAAAACAACAAACAACATCACCGGAATATAAATCCGAAAGATGTTTATCGACCCCACATTTTGAATAGTTGGAACATCTTCTGTACTGCAATGATAAGTAATAATTCAACAGCAAGTTGTTATTTCCCTTGAATGTTGCAGTCAGAACGCCTACAATGAAGGACGGGACAAGCAGCGTTACCGAACAGTCGCTGCGTATTCTCCTGTTTCCGTTTCCCAGCACGTGTACGTGACATTGACTTTTTTTTCACATGGAAATCCCAGCTGTCATATTATTTTATTCGCATTTTAAGAGGATATCTATTTATAGGTTAATCAAGCCTTCGGGGCATATGAGCTGCTGGTCCGTCCTTCATGCATATTTGTGAATACAAATTGAGGAGCACCTGCCTGCGGAAGCTGTGATGGAGCCAGGTGCTACGCAGCTGGACATCTGCCCTCTCAGCACCTGTGAAGTGAGTAGCTCTACTGGTATTATGAAGCTTTCCAACTAAAGACACAAGGCAACTTTTACACTAAAAATCAAACAGCAAATAATTATCTTTTCACAAACAACACAAGATATTCAGTGTTGATGATTTCTTTCAGAATATTCACCATAATAACGATAGTAATAGTACCTCCGTTCATAGAAATTCATACATTCAAATTGTAACTTTATATCTGTATCATATAATTATATAACAAATTTTTTAACACATGAAAAATATATTGTCTACTTTTTAACACTAAAAGAAGAGTCTCATCCTTTTAAATAAATTGTTGTGTTTACCTGTGACTGTACCAGAATGCAAAGGAAACGTAGTATTTTTCTATTTGAACTGATTTCAACGTCACTGTAGAAATTTAAAGTGGATATTGCGTATTAATAACAGTGATATTGGTAGTAATGTAATAACGCTAACTCGAAACTTACAAACCAGTATAATGAAATTTTTTCCACCTATCTGTAAGGAAAATAAATCAAATGTTAATAGCATTAGGAAATAAACAACTGAGAATATAACCACAAAGCTTCTTAATAACGCATATAAACCAAAATTTATTAGTTTAACATACATTAATGATTTGACATATAAAATCATGAAGGTTTTCCAAAAGTATGAAATTAATGACTTCCGCCTCACCATGAAACCGGTAAATCACATGAATAAATTTTTGATGTAACTGAAAGACATTAGTGACATTTCATAACAAACTAACGTAGTTTATAAGATTCGGTGTAAGGAATGCAATAAGTGTTACATAGGCTTCACAACAACTAACGTCAAGACCAGAGTGTATCAACAAGCAACTTTGAAGCCTAAATCTAAGACAAATACAGGCTTGTCGGCCCATACAAAAACGACTAACCATATGTTTAGATTTGATGACTTTCTACACAAGAATAAAATTAAAATTCAACTCAGAATTGCTGGAGCAATTTATATTAATCTTAATAGAAATAACGTAGTAAACAACAGAACTGAAGGCTCGGAAATAGAAACGTAATATGCGGAAGTCATAAACTTACTTAAACATAAATTATAGATATGAGTATCAATATGTGGTACATATCGATATCGTAGTATCGAGAAGGTTGGCAATGCTGTCTGGTGGCAACAACCCTGCAGTCAAGGCAGCATGAAATTGTAAGAATGTATGAAGATCTGACTATGTGAATACAAATTGTTAATGACGCGGCACTGGGTTACTGACAAATAAAAATAAGGTATACTATGCCAATTTACTAATATATACATAATATATATGAGAATATGTGTTTGTATATAAGTCAACTACCATTGGATGATGTTACAGCTTGATTAATATGACAAAAAGTCGAAAGCTACATTAAATGTAAATATAATAAATTCATTTATAAGACTGTTCTGGTTTTTCGACTGATTCTACAGTTTGTAAAATTTTTTCCGAAAATATAATTAGGTCAAACATTGATGCTTCTCATAAACTAATTTCCATTTATTAAATAAAAAATTTCAGTTCATTTGACATTAAAGAATTCAATTAATATTTTTAATATAATTACGGCGTTTATTTTATATTTATAGACTTGATTAGGTAAATTTTTAAATGGATAAAACTATATCACGTGTGGATAATTCTCCACCGTATACTGAGTCCAGCGACCGTTCCGTCCGAAAAATGAGGTTGGACTTATTAGGTCTTTAAAAATTTGAAAAAAACTTTTATAATATCTTTAATATTCATTTACCTAGTTTTGGTAAACTACACTATTCATTTGTAATGATAATATCTTATAATAGAACCTCGTGTTACAGTCTAATTTATATTATTGATCTAAAGCCATGGCTTACAGTATCTGAACTGAAGTTCCATATTCATCTGCAATATTAATATTTTAGAAATATTTGCAACATAGACAAAAACAGATATATCGCGGAACATTTTAACAACGATATACGCCTGTTTATTGTTATTTTTATTGTTGAGCATCGTATATTAGAAAATCCTGTAGATTAAAAACGCATTAAATTTTAATGAATTCCTATTCATTGTTAACAGCGGTTATTTGACAGTAGTGTCTTTTTACATTTTAGATGTATCTTTCGTGCTTTCGTCATTTGTACTCAAACGTGCTTTGGCCAACGGTTGATTATAACCACCGGTGTTTCACCTAAAGAGATGCAGAGAAAACCCTAGAAACCCTGCATGAGTTAGGTCGGGATATTGATTACTATCCTCACTTTTTTCCGAATGAAAGGAGACGAGTTCACTGTGGAGTCGCAGCATTTCCTTCTCCGCCTCTCCAACAAATTTTAGGATGCAGTTGGTCGACTGATCCGACAGGATCAGCGGACAAATCTTACCGTATGCCCAAGGTTTTCGACCCCAGCACCTTCTAAAATAGGTGAAGGTTCCTCGGCATGTGAGAAACTTGAAAAACCAGATTAATATTTCTAAATAATAAATTTTAAATTGATCACAAAATATTTAATAGCAATATTTATGAAACACCAGAAGTTGCTACTGTACGATTCCTGTTGTTTTTATTAAGTAATTAAAATAGTCTGACTTAATGTTTTAATAAAAATACAAAGAATGGGGAAAAGTCAGAAATAAAGTAATTTTAAATTTTGAAACGTTTCGCTCCAACCTACAGGACTTCTTAATGCATGCATTAAAATCTTATTAAAATTTCGTGTTGCTACCGCAATATCCGGGGCCGAAAGTATTTGCGGTAGCTACACGACATTTTAATATGTTTCTTATTCCTGATCTAGCAGGTCTCGAAGGTTGGGGCGGAACGTTTTCAAATTATTATATTTCTGACTTTTGGCCATTCTTTACATTTTAGTTGTAATTGATTGAAGTCAGTAGCGTTTCACTTCCGTTTCAATATCATTCGACATGTTTTGTTTTTATTTCATAATACTGGATAGTAAATAGGATTTAATCTTCATATTATAATAAACCACCGTGAAGTTTTGGAATTATATCGCACATAGAGAACTTGGAATAATGAATACAGAAAGCATTTTTTACCAATTGGCTTTGTGCATACTATAATTGAAGTACGGGGATTTGAATAACAGGTGAATGACGGTATATGTATACATATGCTACCACAAATGAAAACGGGTTTGCTGACTAGGCGCGTGAACCGTTGTAGCGTGTCGCCTTGTGACGCGGAGAAAGTTCAGCGGACGGCATTCCGCCACTTCGAGCCTAAGTTCACAAATAAGTTTCTCCCAAGACCTGGAACCATCCTCATACGTCATCAGCACGGCGATACGGAACACAATGAAACTAAATCAACTCACAAAAATGTCGTTCACATATACACTTATGTTCAAAATGGCATCCGTGTTCATGAATTCTTCACGGAATACCACGATGGTGTCCACATTGTGAAGTAGACCTACACTGATATTATTAATCTTCATTATGTTCATCTTAAGTTCATCTAGTGTGTTCGGTCTGTTTTTATAAAACTTTCCTTTAAGGTAATGCTACAAGAAAAAATCTGAAGACGTTAAATCAGAAGAAAGTGAGGGCCAGAATCCTTTATATGCTTTTTTAAAAAAGTGTAAGAAATACATTGTTTAATTAGATGTGTGACGTGGCACTGTTCTTCTGCAACCAACAGCCATACTTATCGATTTCAAGCAACTAAATAAAATGTGTAATAGTGTCTTGGTACACAAAACAGTTTACTGTAGTTTGAAAGAAAATAGGATTTAATCTTCATATTGTAATGATCCACCGTGAAGTTTTGGAAGTATATCGCTATTCGACAACGTGATACGGCACAACACACCCTAATTTTTTTGCAGTGCAAGGGGTGTTTAGGAAACACTTGAGGATTTTCGGTCGACCAAATTCTTGAGTTTTGACTATTGACATAACCAGTGACGTGAAACCAAATCTCATCACTAATGAAAACGTGGTCAAGCTGTTCAATTGTCGACAAATGACCAAAACCATCTGCAGTACAGTAGGCGCGTTTATTTCGATTCATCCACACTACGAACACGATATGCACCAAATCATAAACTTTTCGTTGATTTTTGAGCCCCGTCATACGAAATCTCAGAAAGTGATGATAGTCTTCACAAACTTTAAGGAGGTGAAATAGTATCACACTAATAACCTCAGACAATTTAACGTCATTCAAAATGGTTCTCTTCTTGCTTGTAACTTGAAATGAATGGGGGGAGGGGTGTATTATTATGTTCAGTATTGAAACATTATTATAAGAATGAAATTCTATTTTCTCTGTATTTAACGGTTTTATTTTTTTATTAAATTTTCTCAATTTAAAGTTATAATCCGGAATTTTTTTTATTATAAACACTATATATATATAAAATGATAAAAATTAAATTTAATACAACTAAATCCAAGAGCTTTTACACTAAGGCCTTCTCATAGAACAGAATACTTAACACTAAACCTACTCGGAACGGGTAGTACCAGGAAATTGGCAAAAGGTTACAAACAGTGACCGTGTCGCCTCAGCTTGCTTGGACCTTCCAGCTGCCGCTTCCACATTGCTCCGGACCGGATCACGCCTTACTGTCGCTTTTATGTCCGTGGTCAGGACAATTTCCAATTTTTATCTGTCCAATATTAGCCTCAGATCATAATCTATACGCCCTTAGTCATCAAACCATCATGTCATTAATGTTCAAAGCATAAACACCTGTACGTTCTTGATATTAAACTCCTCATATCCTTTATCTGTCCTTAATATAATGCCCAAATTACTTTCTGCTGGGGTTTTATAATAACTTTCCCCCACTGCCGTATTTTGTATTCCACCGGTGGCTGGGCTCGATATTGTTCAATCACAATTATTGTCTGTCCTCTCTGTGAGGAATCATTTGTCCCTCTCACCGACGAATTTAGGGAGAAACGCCAACCTCCTTATCATCCGCTGTTACCAAATATCAAGGGACGTGAGAAAAGCCCAATAGCGCCGTTGTGTCTGATTTTTATTACCCCTGACGTAACTTGCCTTTGATTCCGTACCGCCAAATTCCGAGTAGATGTGTTTTATCGTTAGAAACTAATCAGGTTCCACGGAAACGACGGATTATTTTGGCTATCATTGATTGCTTAACTACTGTTACATCCAAACACTTCACACAAAATTGGTCATGGCCATGAGTAATACCAGTAGGGCTAACTTGCAGTAGTCGATAAGATCAATTAAAAAACTTTTGTTTATAGCTATTTATTTCTATGTGCATGAATTTTCGGTCTCTCTAATTTTACAAATTTCATAATAATACATAATTATTTTAAGGTTGAATATTTGCCCAGGAATATACTTTCATGTCAGATATTCTTTCTGACAGAAAAAGTAATTAATTATGTCTGCAGGATATCTCCTTTATTTCCGTAGAATACATATACACCGCATACCGTTTAAACATTGAGCGGTTATCTTCAGGATAAAATAGTTCAAAAATTGAAAGGAAATAATATATCGATTTTGAACTGTAGAAGCAAATATACATAAATCAAAACTAAAGAAAAAAGTTATTCATGGGAGAAAACGTCAAGATAAAATCAACTACACTGTATTAAAAAAACACCAAACACTAAGGAGCGAATTAGGAGACTGTTAGGGTCTCTGCGCGACTATTTCCGATTTTGATAACATTTTTACAGTTGGTACTATGAGGCGTTAGATGAATTTCTCGCTGAGATATGGTCTGTAGACGTTAGTCGTTCGTCAGAGCCAACGTTGTCTCAAAAATGTCACATTTGAACCTTAACATTGCGACAGTTATTAGACAATAGACCCTGAATTTGTTTAGTAAAATTAAAATTAGGAAAGTAAAATTATACGTAGATTACGACAATAATAACTAAAAGTTACACAAATATTATTCCTGCCTAGCAGAAGCCCCCAAAGATGCGGGATAATTTTTCGCTTAACTATTGGGATGAATAAATTATGTACGGCATTTATGTTTGTACTTCGTATGCCTGCATGATTGTTTATAAGTTTCAGGATTAACAGCTTTGCAGACAATATACTTTGATGAATTTGACGTGGCAAACTTGACGCCAAAATGAAAACTTTTAAGCTTTTATAGAGGGATAAATCGTTTATAGGGACTATTTCATGCCAGAAAACGACGCAATCAGCTGAGAAGTGGTGACATAACCTGGAATAAAGGCTTTTAGTTTTCGTTTCTCAAAAATAATACTTGCAGTAACAATTAATTAACGTTAATTTGTCCTTAAAGCTCCTGTATATATGTTGATATAACAACGTAAGGTTGTATAATAAATATTGATATTATGTATTTTACTTGTTCATTTTGACACACACACACACACACACACACACATATATATATATATATATATATATATATATATATATAGAGAGAGAGAGAGAGAGAGAGGGGGGGGAGAAAGAGAGAGAGTGTTTGTGTATAGCTTTTATTGGTAAGCGAGAAAAACGATCAGGGCTTCGATGCCCATGGTGATCTATTACATAGAAAATATTATATTGTAATTGTTAATGATATTCTAGCACATTAGTTAATGAAGTAAAAATTTCATTGTTTTCTTTTAGTAGTTTAAAATTTGTGAAATTTAGACCAGTTCATTATAACAAATAATGGTAAACTCAAACACTTTTGAACATCAAGAAATCAACGACTAGTCTTTGAATTATTCTATCATTGTAGTACTCGACTGAACAGTCAAAATAATTGTGAAATTGGTGAGGAAAGTTACAACACAATATACAATGTGATATAAATCAGTATCGAAGAATAACATAGACTATAAGGACTTAAAACGGTTAGGCATACGGTAAGAGTTGTCCTCTAATCCAATTGGACCCGTCGGCCAGCTGCCTCCTAAACTGGTCGTGGAATGGAGAGGGGAATGCTGCGACACCACAGCAAACCCCGTCATTCTGAAGTCCCAATAGCCCGACATACCTGGCGCAGGCTTTCTACGGTTCGCCCTGCATCTCTTTCAGATGTATAACAGGTAGGTAGGTTGGCTGCCATCCTTTCAAATTACTTTCAGTGATATTAAAGGGGAGTTGCCAGTTACTGGACCATCCTCATGTATCAATCACTCAATAAAATCTCCTTTAGGAAGAGGCAAATTTTAAATTTTTATCAAAGGTGAGTGTTACAATATATAATTTGTTCCATTCTGCCAGTGAGGAAATTTAGGCACAATACAATACTATTGACGAAATTAAAGAAAAAATAAAAACTACTTTTATACATTGCGTGTTGTCTGTTTATCATCAGTCAGTACCAACGTCACATTGCCATATAACAAATGAAGGACTGTGTGTAAATGTACTAAGAGGTAGTAAGAGATTCCGCTCGCTATTTACTCGGCTAACAACGCAGACCAACGAACCGGAACGTGTTAAACACACTACTTGTGCTAACAAACACCGTTGGAACACAAAACACAGTATCAAGTAAATAAATTTGGAATAGTTTTATGAATAACCATACATTAACGTAATAAATACGTGTTAGAAAGAGGAGCTCTGATTTTTCGAAGGATTGGCGGATCGTCTTCCTGCGCGATGTGTTAACAGACAAGCTATATATATTTTTTCACTATAAACATCGCAGACATTATATATAGTTCAATAAACACGCCTAATTAATCGCGCGATAAAATAAGTGAGTGTTTCACTTTACCCTACACACGAAGAGACTTACAAGGAAAATTATAAAATAATAGCAAGTTTAATTTTTTTACGTACAGCAACTGTGACCAAATGTTTTTTTAACAATCGGCTCCGTAAAAATCCCGGAAACCTATCATCAAGGGCTTCAAAAATTGATTTCCAGTAAATCAATTATAGGCATCGTCAAATGAAATATTTTATTATTATATCAAAACTGTTATTATTATAAAATATTATCGAGTATATAAATGATAATATGAGTTAGTATTTAATAACATTGCATAGATCCAATAGAGAAGTAGAACTTCAAGGATGTGGAACGAGTCAGAGATTTACCTAAGTTATGATTGCTTATATACTATTTAGTCTAAGTTTCTGTTTGCATTGATACGATAACTTTTTACCTATAATAAGTTTAACTTAAGTTTTATCTGATAAATACTGTTCATAAAAATTGTTTATGTCTTATACGATGAAATTAGTGTGCTGAATATATACTATGATCATATTAAGATACGCTTAACTCAATAAATTCTTTGACAGAGAAGAAAGAGTGACTAAATAAAATTTATTTTATATTTGAACTTATTCGTCTTTATTTTTAACTGTTTAATGGAGTCAGATAGTTTATTAAAAATGCTAATAGCATTATAATGAACACCTTTTTTTTATTATGGTGTAAATATTTTTATTTCTGGTATCAAAGCTATGCACATCTGAATTTGTTGTGAATAGATGGCTGTTATTAAACACAAATAACGTCAGTGATTGAATATACTTGAAGAAAGAGTGAGTATTCCCATACCTAAAAAGTGCCATATCAATTTTTAATTTACAAATTGTTTTCGTAAATACTGATACGAGGGGTTGTGAAATATAACTATATTAGTTTTATCTTTTAGATAATAAGAAAAAACAAGTAAGCTTTTTCCATGCTGTTCGTTTATTCTTCAAGGTTCAATTTGTTAATATAAGTAACAGATTTTTATAATAATAAAATAAGCCTCAGGCTATGGTGAGGAAGTTTTGCCTGAGTGAGACATTAGAAAGTATAATACTTAAGTAGTTAAGAAATGTATGTACTGCACTTTACGAGACAAATATAATGGATTTTATATAGCTTATCGTGTGCTTGTCTGAATATACAGCACGCTCGCCGGACATAAGTTACTGTTTGAGCGTCCTTTTCCCAGCTCTGCCCGTGGATGTTGTACTTTCCAAAGCAAAACAGCTGCCTTTCCCCAACTCCCGGAGCCAGATTGATTCTAGAACCTCCAGATATCTCCAAACACTAATTTTGTAATGATCGAAGAAAATACTTCAACTTTGACAATACAAGCAATGGCCTGCTCTAAAGTTAAACATAGTTCGAACATCGAATTTCGCAGCGACAATCACTTCTATCAAGTATGTTACACTTTCAGCTTACCATCACGAACTGATCTTTCTTCCTTCTCCATGCGGCGTTCATCTCGGTACTTAAACCTCTCATCGAATCAATTATCACCTTTCATTAAAGACATAGAACCATCCGTTAAAAAAATGGCTTTTCTCGCCGCGGGACGAGTTTTATAACTCTCAAATCCCAACAAATACGATAGACACGATATGTCAACAAAACTGTTTAGGTTGACTTTTAAGATTCCAAATCGTTAGTATTGGAAAAATATTGAAATTGTAATTAAATATGTTTATAAAGCGTAAAAAAGGGAAATTAGCTTTAATGATAAATAATTATGTAGTTGAATAAACCAATTCATTGGGTGGAAACCCAAGAATTGTTTTTTCAGAATATACGCCGGGAAAACCTTCATTCTTTAATTATGTAGTTGTTAATTACAATATATATTTTATTATATTTGTAATTTTTAACAATTTTCCTGCTCCTGACCCGTTAACTTCAAACAGAAATATTCATCATTTCCGAGGGGATTCGGTTTTGGCCACGTTGGCGAACCCTGGACTTAGGTAATTTTCGATAAACTCACGAAGTGGACTATTGGATGAGGAAAAGAACACGTGTCAAGTAAATCCAACTATCTTTGGAAGACATTCTTGAGGATAATATTTTCCTATATTTATTTTTATACTGTTTTGTAAAATAATCTTCTGATCGTTTAAAACTCTTAAAATTTATTGATAGAATTATTGTCAATTGTCATGACAACTCTTAAATTTTCCTTGGGATTGTTTTTTTATTCAACTCGATTCCAAATGGCTTGGTCAGTAACACTCTCATAACCAGATGGTCCATCTTCAGAAATTGATATAAATGCGTTTTAAAACTAATTCTCAGGTCAAACGTTCTCCCATATTGCCTCCCAACCCTTTCTTTTCTTATACTGTCATGAAAGATGTGGATAATTTTGTCTTTCTCTGCTTCCAGTCTAACTTCTATGCTGTATTAAATATATAGATTTTTGTATTGTTCAGTACTCACCAATTAATCTTAGTCAGTATTATCACAATTTAAATTTACTCACGAACTCGGATTGAACCATACTTTAATTTCTTTGATGTTGTTACGGAACTGAAATGGATATTATTTCTCCTATTATATATGATGAATCAATGTATAAGTTAGAAAGTGGGAAAGATTGGCAAGGGAAGAAATGCTTGTGTCTTAGCTAAAGGTCTACCTACCTTAATGATTCAATATATAACACAAAATTTCATGTTAGGAAAAGGTCTACTATATAGTATTATGATTCAATTCATAACAAATAAGTTATAATGAACCCAGTCAATATGAATAACTTCCTTTCCAAGAATGTTTTTGCATTCTGGTTAATCGTCAAGAAGGACCCACCACAATATATCTGTTCCTGAAAATTCAACATTTTGCCTCATAATAATCGACTTCTAGTAAAGTTAAAGATCGAGGGGCTTTCCCTTGCTTAAGTCACGTTTACGATCAGGTTCAACATTAATTAATCCACGACGTTTTGACGACTTTCAGCACTGCCGTCATCTTCCAGCTGGCATCACTGAGGTTTGTAGAAACGTCGCGGTATAATTACTGTTGTATCCAAGCAGAACCTCGAGAGCATTTCCTCCTACATATAATGTCAGGAGTTGAGGGATTAACTGTAAAATATGCGGCAAAATTGGTAAGAAACTATGGCAAATCTGATTTGTGAAGAGAAAGGTAAGCAGAAGAAAAAGTTCAATAAATTTGATCAAGACGAATTGAATTGAAAAAAGTGAATACTGAGATATGCACATATTTGTCACAGAACTCTTAATCAAGAGAAGAATATTTAATACCTATCAGCTCTACTCACCATTACTGGAAAATGTTCATGTAAGCTACAGAGGAAATACGTGGTTTGGCACATAAGACTCATGATACATCATCTTATACATTTAATATTAGTAATTTTGCAATATGCAATATGTAATATGGTCTTAGAGTATGGTGATTATCAATGTTCCTCATATTTCATAGTATAATGACGATTATGTGATTCCTTCGTATCGGACTCTTTGTGATTTTGTGGGTTATCTCTTTCCATGTCTTAAGCTCAGCTCCGTATCATTTTTGATGGTATCAAGCCAATGTGTTCTCTGACGGCCGAGATGTCTCTGATTGTTCCAAGCACCAAGTCTTTCTCTAAGGAATTATATCCCACCACTGAGTTTTTGTAATGTTTCGTTCTAATGACGTGCATGCGTTGATGTGATGGAATAATGTTATTCTTCGCCAACTTCACAGTTCAAAAGGGTCGAGTTTCTTCTCATTGATTTTCTTGAGGTCTAATTTTCACATCTGTACAATGCAATAGGAAATGCCGTAGTATGAACCAATCTGAATTTGGTTGTCACGGTATCATCCTTGCATTTCCATATTTCCTTTTAGCTTATTTACCTTGAGTTTCTAAGGTTACTCAATGCTTCATTGCTAGGCTTCAGTCATTGTTTTGATTACTCTGAGATCCGAGGAAGGTGAATTCCTATACGTACTCCATCTCTTTTTCAGTTATCTCACCTCAATCCACATCATACATACATAATACATACAAGTCGTTATTTCCACAACGACTTTCGGGACGTCAGAGTAACGTTGTATTTTTTACAAATCGCTGAGTATGGAGCATCAAAAAGTTTATTTGATAGTGATAACGATGCTTAGCAGCCACACACACTCACTCACACACACACACACACATGCAGAGGAGAGGGGAGGGACTAAAATACGTTGAGTGTCAAACACGTCGTATAATCTTGAATTAAACAGAATTATATTCCGCGTTCATAATGATTATAATTATTATTCAAGTAGGCTCATTCATTTCGTTGATCGTACAATGAATTCAAAAGTATGTAGCGAAATTTAGTAATCCAGCTACATGTATACACATATATTTATTTAAAGTAACTGTCAATTATTTAAATTGCAACAAGCCACCGTTGTGGAGTCGCTTTAGAATTTCAACTGTTTCATATTATTTTTAATCATAAATATATTTTTTGCATAACATGGCTGATATTTTGTTAATTTAATTAAATTAATGACTGAATGTTCATGAATTAAAGGCACAATAAATTAATTTACAACATGTTGGATAATTTGTACGTTCAGGACTGTACTCTAATACAGAGTACACTCTCACTAAACACCGTCTCCGACATCAGTCAAAGCCTCCAGATAACAGACCCTGGACGTCAATACCAGGATATTGCACCGTGTTATTATCTGCCAATTTCATGAGAATGGGGTCGACCTCTTCCATCCAACACACCAAGACAACTACTAATACTATCTGCTCCACTTCTCTGATGCCTCTGGCACTAACCAAATCTCACAATCTATTGCTGTCTACGAAATCTACAAAACAATTACCCTTGTAAACAAGTAACTACGGGCGCTTTTTAATTCAGAGCTCCGTCCTCAACATTTCCACACATGACATCTGCTTCTGGATTCAGACGCTCCTAATGCTGAAACGCGTCTGTCCCTGACCAAACCTCCCTCTAAGACTCCTTGAAACCCCCATAATTTCATCATCCTCCTCTTCCATTTCCCCTGAAATCACGCAGGACAATAACTTAACTAGCCTCGCTTCTCAAGAGAACTCAAATCTTGTGTCGGGCCACACCGGCGCTTGCGTTAGTGAAAAAATACTTCCAAACCTATTTCGTTTAGGAAAGCATCCTTTTCCTCTTTTTCCGTGTCGGTTTTGAATTACAAATATTTAACAATTATAGTTCTTTTTTCTTAAGATCCTTAATCATAAACATTGATGAATATTACAATATATATTAACTTATATCTTCTCAGCTCTGGCGTCAAGCATAGTCTCAAACAGTGAATTCGTAGCATTTTGGTAACAGTTCTTGATCACTCACAACTACATAGGTTTTATACATTCACACTGAATGTGTATCAAATAAATTTAAATTTGGGAGTCAGCAAATTAATCTGCAAAATTTTATAGTAAAATTGTGAATGGCATGTATTAATTTAATATCAAAATTATGAGATTGTTTTTGTCCAGAGAGTCTGGTGGACTGATTTCACTAATCCAAAAACAAAGATTTTTATTTGACTGAACAGAAGTTTCAACATCAAGTTTTTTAATAGGAGTAAATACTATTAGTTGGATATTACAAGAATTGGTCTATTAATAGAAAACATGTTTCTATAATTATAATATCATTACAATTACTGCGATTCTAAGCCCTCTTAACTAGAGCATGTAAGAATATCTGCTGACAATGACGCGAGTAAGCAGTACGAGCAAGTTGGCTACGGGGCATGCGTTCGCTCACACATGGACGCACTTTCACCACGTAGCGAGCTCTCCCTCCATACATGCACTGCATTATCGCCGAAGGCCGCAGATAACCAGCTGAGGAAGGCAAGGCACTAATGTCTCTACCAACAACAAGCGCTCTTCTCAGAAGCTCCGGAATAGTTACGACTCCAGAGGACCAACGATAACATTGTTTCTCGTATCAAGTGGGCGGGACCGGCCATGAGATTATTACCACTATTAAGATCCTGTTCTCAGGGAAAAAATGATTCTTAACTAGCCTTCGAGCAATACATGTCTTATTTTACGAGAATGACACCAAATGATTTCTCCGACTAAGAAAAGATTGAGCGGAGTCGATACAGGGATCAGTAGACCGCTAGAAATAATTTATTCTTAGTAGATTAGATAAAAATTAACTATTTAAAAGCCAAAACAGTCCGTAAATAAATAAGATACAACGTTTCTGCAATCCACAAGTTTCTTTCGTCAAGTGACTAAGAATCACAATAACGTCATGTTTCATAAATTACATGACGAACTGTAAGGAAAAGTAAATAAACTCAAACCCAAAGATAATACAAAAGCAATAATTTAGTAATTGAAGGTTTTAAAAATATATTACGCATTTTTTTTAAATTAAGAAATAGTACCCTGTGTAAAATTTTAACATTCGGTAAATGATAATTTTTTCAATTTAATGGTAAATTCTTATTAGTAACCCTCTTTATCCAATTTTTGCTGAAACTTATGAGAGATTTGCAAAATACTTGCATATCTTCTTTACATTTCAAACCCCTTTGCTATTCAAGATTTTTTGATGATAGTTTCGCATAATTCTAAGATCAAAATTGCATAAATTAGGGGAATACTTTTCTCAACTTTCACCTTAATTTTAAATTAACTTATTTAAATTAATATCTGGGTTAATTAAATAATGTTATATATAGAAATGAATTAACTTAACATTTATAAATTTACAACACACAATAAAATATACTTTATACAATATTTACAAACATTAAATTTCTTAAAAACTAACATTCAAGTAGTATTTAAGAGCCTTATCATAAAACAGATTTAAAGACACAAATCCTAAGCGGAATTGCTAGTTAGAAAATCGGAAAAATGTTACAGAGTAATTACCGTCTTCTGCTTTGCCCGGAATTGGCGGCTCGTCTTAGATGTCTTACCGGCTCCAAACGATTCCTTGTTGGACAACAAACACCTTACTCATTTAGTCGTCTTATATGGCGCCACGGACAAGAGCAAGCATTCCGCCCTGAATCAACCAATTTAAGACCACTACACCGATCGAAACAGTCTCTCCGTCCTAACCATTCTCTCTTTCTCTATCAATCACTCTCTAAGTCTCTCACCATCCATCACTATCCAAATGCTCATTACCAACCTCCAATATCCTAATTTTCAACTTATTCATGATTAATGCCCGAAAATAAATTAGCGTCCATTTTAATAATTTTTCCCCACTTCTTTTGACTTCCTTTGGTAGTGGGGACCTGATCCTATCAATCAAAAGTATTTATCTTTAATCTTTGTGAGGAGCCATCCACTCAACTCACCACAGCTGTTTTGGGGGAAACAGAAGGTCTCGTTACAGGTCGGCACCAAAATGTCTAGGTTCTGTAAC
This sequence comes from Eucriotettix oculatus, assembly GCA_034510155.1. Classification (NCBI taxonomy): domain Eukaryota; kingdom Metazoa; phylum Arthropoda; class Insecta; order Orthoptera; family Tetrigidae; genus Eucriotettix; species Eucriotettix oculatus. The sequence goes on along the minus strand of CM067377.1, from coordinate 38,799,297 downwards.
GTTCTTAAACTTTTCTCAACCACCTGCGTTTGATTATGAACCACAAAATTCTGTATTTCGTTGTGTTTTATCATTGAATTCTGTATTGTAACATAATTGTACTTATTAACTTTTTAAAAGTTTCAATCTTTCGTTTTATTAATAAAGTTTTCGCAAATTGGTTTCAAAAACGTACCTGGTAGAATAGTAAATTTATATTCTAAGAACTCCCTCCAGCATAAAAGAACTGTGTTTTTTTAATTTGGTAGACTAGGCAAAGAAAGTTAGAAATTATAACAAACAATGCTGCTGGAACACAAGTAATAAACATCCACGATTGAAGGTATAACGAGAAAAATATGGTCTCAGGAAATTGAACGCTGAAGTCTGTCAAAAATGGTATGAAGTATATAATACAACAATCCAAGTAAAAGGAAGTTTTGGTTTTTAACGACCTCAGAAGCAGACTTACTGGTAGCGTTTTCATTATCAGGCATTTTAGAGGGCAACATGCTGAGACACGAGGAATCACGTCGGTCAGCTGATCCGGCAGGTCACTGAACTCGTGTCTCGGACCGTCGCAGTTCCCAGGAATGCGGGGTTCCGGCCACGAGACCAAAAGAATCCGTAATCTAAATCCGTCCCAGGTTTATACCAATCAGTGTCTCACGATGACGCCGATCACATTCCACTATTGCACTTGTCGTCTCAATTTCCTTCTATATGCACTCTGATTCATATATAAATAGGTTTTTACATAGTTGCTGAGAAATATTTTATACTAATCGAAAAAGTGCACTTCTTTCGTTCTTCACTATGAATTATACAGATATACATATACGTATATTCACGGATTTTCCCCCTCAGTAACAGACTACACAAACAGTAAATTCTTCATAAATACTATAGTAATGTAATTGAAAAGGAGGGTTGTAGAAGGCAGAGCAATATAGCCAAGGGTTGACAAGGGCCCCCGGCCTATGTTTTAAGGGTTCTACTCGGTGTTAGAGAAGCAAGGAAAGCCCTAGAAAACCTGTATCAGGTAGGTCGGGCTATTGGGCACTATTCTCACACCCGTCCGAATGACGGAAGATAACTTTGTTGTGGGTTCGCAGCATTCCCTTTTCCGTGTCTCTATGAGTTTTAGGAGGCCAACTCATCCAATGGGATCAGCGGGAAAGTCTTAGCCCAAGGTCTCCAATGTGCCTCGGCATGTGAGAACGTTTAAAAATCAGAGGGAAAACGAGGCATCCTTAAAGGTGAGTCCTGTAATCAATCTGGGGAGAAATATATTCGACGGAAAACTCCTACAGGATTATTTTGGTTTCAAAAAATAATTATTCATAACTCGACTTCGCTTGAATATTCACAATTACATTGGAACTTCTGATTGGTGTTTCGTCATTACCTTGGTATGGTAAGATAATCTAGATAACGCAGAGGCTAGTTTTATGGTACTCCTTTTAACCGCCTTTTATTTAATAGATGGGTCTCGCTCCCATGAACAGATTAAGAGATAAAAGTAAAAATTGCCCCAACTATTTATTTACTATGAATGAAGTTATTTTCATAAAATAAAGTCCTTGCCTGTGAGCTAGTGTGACAGTGGGGAAAAATTAATCTAGGAAAGAAAAGTTTGAATTTTCTGCGCAACTGTAGGACATCAAAAAGGCCATCTTTGATTGGTGGAATGACGGATTACGTCGGTTTTGGAGTTTCGTTCCAAGGTTTGGAACATACTCTCTGCAAGACTTATGAGATTGTATGGCCAAATCTTGGAACATTTTTCATTCCCGAAAATTAATTGCATTGTTTGATTTTGTCCATTCACTTATATAGGAATGCCAACCATTAAAATAAATCCTGTCGACGTCCAGTGGTGTAGTGGTTAGCCTCGTTGCCTCGCACCTCGGAGGTCCCAGGTTTGAAGTCTGTCATGGACTTGGATGTTGTGTTGTTTGTGTAACTATACTTTCAGGCCAACCTTCTGCATAACAAGCACCAATTTTGTGGCAGACGACTTCAGATGCGCTAAATAATTTAAGCAAATTTTCTAAAATCTTACGTTAATGGTTAGATATGATGATAGAACCTGCTTAGCTTAGGGGGCGAAAAAGAATAACTTTGACGCAGTTGATTAATTAATTTACGCCAGTTTATTGATCCACCATTCTAAAAAAGTCAAGAATGACGTTCCTTACGTGAGAGTGATTGATAGCTTCATGGTTCTCGTTGGGTGAAAATAACTCTGGACCACAGTTGTGGCACAGAGAGCGAGATCGGCTTCGAATTTGGAATTGTCTGTTCTCTGTGTTTTCTGTTATTAAACGCTTGCATATCTGACGTTTATCCATTCTTTGTATTTATTTATATTATGTGTGTAACTGTAAAATGCTTTTTTACAATGTAAAGAGATTTCTAGTTCGAAATACAAACAGGCTCAAGGATGTAATTCGCCACTTTTAATCGTCCAAAGTGCCATGTTTGGTGCATGCGCTAATGACCTTAGATGTTGGCGCGCTATGGAGAAAATTAAAAATTAAAACGAGATGATACCGTTCATTCCGTCTTTAATTTGGATACGTGTGCCGGTTCTCAAGTATCTTCCCTTGTAGTAAAACTGTACCTTTGCTTCATCTGGCGAAATTCTCCTTTCATAGCCCCCCCTGCTACTTTTGGTCAATATGTTTGCAAAATTACCCTCACCTAGTATATACCAATAAATAAAATTGATGTCTCTGTCCGTTCATCTGTCTGTCTGTAAGTCCTTATGTTTGTCTTGAATATGTCCGAAATGACTCAACAAATTTCAATGACAATTTGAGGGTTTGAAAAAGGAGATCTAATTTAAATATTCGTGCATATTTAATTTCAATATATTGCAGAAGATATTAATATAAAATGATGTAAAAATTTATTAATTCTACGGGAAGATTCTTGGAATTGCCGCGTGAAAGCCGGCGTGAAAATCAACTGCGAGTTATAAGTCCTATTACGCGTTCCTTATATTATTCATCGCACTTACCATCTATTGTTGCAGGAGGCTGAGAATAATTAACTTCTTTGGATCGTCGATACGATGTATACATAAATTGATAAATTGGGTTTATTTCTCGCGTAAGGTAAATTTTAAAATTTAGTAATTAATAATGTGAAATTGAAAAGGTAATTTTCGAGTTTGGTGTCGAAACCGGTGAAAAGTGAGTCATGACCTTTAATATGTGATATCAGTAAAAATTTAATCATAAACTGGGGGAAAATTTTATTTTGTTAGAATACTGAAAATATATTTATTTCTGCTATTGTATTGGGGGTATTTTAAACGCTCTCGATATACTGGGAGTATATTTGAGGTTCATATTGTGACGTTTCCGATATCGGTTGTGTGTTGACCAAGAATAAAATAATGTGCCGGGATAATATAAATAAATACCCGGGCAAATCCAAAAGTATTAAATAAGCCTTGCTATAGTCTATCTCTATTTTAACATAACTGTCTTGTTATGGATGTACCATACCTGATTTATTTCACGTCTGCAGAGATCGGATTTTCATTTAGGTCTATCAATGTAATTTAATACTAATTCCGCTGGTGTATTAAAGTGGGGTTGTTTCCATTTTTTGTAGCCGATTGAACGTTATGAAGATAAGCGAAGCTAGTCGTAATGATGAGAGCGTTTACTCTCCCTGGGATGGCGAGACCGAGACATTGCAAAGGAAGTTGTGACAGTTTGCCAACATCCGTAACACGGAGATGACTGCTTTTGTGTGTTCCCTGAGCCCAGCCCGTCTCCCCGGGGATAACAAGGCGAGAAGCAATCAACATTCCCGAGGCGTGACATAAGAGCCGAAGGTCAGGCGCGACTCCGCGAGCGCGTGGCTGCGTGGTTACTGTGCTCATAAATCATGCCAGCGGGTAATTGACAGGCAATCCCCGACAAATGAATCGCGTCTCTTCGCGCACGGATTTAGCAAACATGACCCGTTTGTTTCCGGCGAGTACTAAATCATGTAAACGGAAAGCAAACATTGGTATTTCCGAGCCAGCGAACGCGTTACGGAAACCCCAGAATCAATTTCTACTCGTACTCGTACTTCAGTATGGATCGAACTGCCAATTATTGTCCAATGAAATTAAAAATACTGGACTCAACGAACTGGAATGATGTTGGTGTCGATTGAATCGTAGCCTGTTAACTGTCTGACAACTGTTCATCATATTGCGTTTGTTGCTAAATTCCTCTTCTCGTTAACTTTCAGGAAAATGTTCTTTGTTCTCAATAAGAAACGTCATTTCCCAACGAAAAACTCATTTCAATTGCAATAAATTCTCGACTATCAAGTACAATTATAACGAATTCTCCAAATAAAGCAAGGATTACTAAAACTTTATTTGACATGACGAATAACATATTTAAATTTATCTATGTTGAATAATATCGAAACTGGCATTCAATGTTATCATAAGTACTAGCCGAGAACCCGGCGATGCCCGGGATTTAATGTATATTAGCCCGCTATAGTTTTTAATTCGTCCGTAATATTTTTGTCAACACGTGATTAAACAATCAGCAAGAGGGTTAATTTTTTTAAACTTCACCTTTTCACGGCTCCTACTTTATGAAAGTTGAATTTCATTAAAACGTCTGCGATGACTCAGTAGTTTAACAAAGTGTTAAATAAGCACTGGAGATTAAAAAATCTTAAACAAATATACAATACCAACACTATTCATCGCACAAACCGCGAAATATATTTAATCTGCCGCTTATGTACGTTTTAATGTTCCGTTCCTTTCACCATCGCCCTCAGAGGTAGTTGTCTACAGGCCTTTTTTGCCTTTGATTCGTAGGGAACAGGCGTACAAAATTTAGTTCTAAATTTCTCCGTGCGTTTAGATTTGTATGCGGCATATACATCCAAAAAATATTCTAAAACAGTTCATTATATATTTATAAGGAGAACTCTTGGGTCTGAATACCATGAATTAATGTGTACAGCAACATATCTATTATAAATTAAATTGCGTGTGTGTGGCTCAGGTCTTTATGTAATCAAACTTTGCTGAGACTTAAAAATCATTTTTCGTTATTTACAAACTATTTCAAAAGTATCATTATCATTATCACTTATCATTATATAATTCTTAAGCGTAAGGTAACATTTTATTTAATTAATTATACATTCTAATTTCTTTTCGGGGCCGTCGCATCGGTTAAGTGACTTTTAGTTACAAAAAATCCGTCTATGGTGCCAGAGTCGCAGTCCACAATTATTTGTAATGCGGCTTATTAAACAATTTGCATTATTATCAACTAGTTAAAAATGCTATATTGTATCAATTTTTTTCTCCATGGCTCTACAGCCCATTGAGGGCCTGGGTCTAAGGAGTCTACTGCGGACTGTCATCTTGCATGACACAATCCGAATTTGGAGTGACACGTGGTCAGCGTATCGATCCTCCAACAGTCTTAATCCCGGTCTTCTCGACCATATTATATATATATATATATATTTCTGTATATAATTAAAATCAAAACTTAAATCAACTGTGCGTAACTAAAATTATCCAATCAAAATCGTATTGAAGGAATTGGTCGTCGGTATGCCGAAAATATTTAGTTTCCAATGAAATACAGTTCCAAATATTGTCGATCTTGGGCCTCATTTTCACAACCAAATACGTTATTTCCTTAGTAAAGTGCTTATTACTTTAAAATGCTGGCACGTTCTATTTTAGGTAAAACTAATTTTTGAACTTCTGGATGCACGACTCGAGACTTAGAAACAACTATAATACAATTTTGTGAACTTCCACTGTATTTGGGGAAACTCTGATCCTAAGATTTAATTATTAGTACTTAAACAGCGTGATGTTGAAACTGGAGATAACTATACTGTTATTATTTGCAATTTTAAATCTACCAACCGCATTTATCTTTAAAAATAAAATTGCTAAAGTAAAATAACGATAGTAACATCAATGACGTTGAATCTTATTATTATGCCAAAATAATGTTTAAAATAAATAACATTATAATTAATAACAATTATAGCATTAATGTTAATAAAATGTGCGATCTTCGTCTTAGCAGCTCTGATTTTGATCTTTGGTGATGGCTGTATTTATATTGACTTGTCGCCCTGTTCTGATCAAGTTTCATGTTGTACAAAAGGCCCACTAATAAATGGGTAAAACGTCATTCGTAAATAGTATGTGTAGATTAAACATCTTTCAGCATCGTAGTAGGTTCTAATAGAATTACTTTTAAATACGTTTTCCAGCTAACTGAGATAAACGTTTTGTAGATTAACGATTCTTAGGATTGTTTAGTTAGACGTATGTAAAAAGTAGCGAGCCAACTTTTTATTTCCAGCTTGCTTCACTTTTAAGTATATTAGAAAACAAATGGTTTATAATATTTAATGGGTTTGAAAGACGGAAAATAATATAAAGTTGTTATATTTATGTCTTGTATAATGCATAGCAGGCTCAGGGTAATTGTTGCCTATGACGTACTCATGGAAACGACGTTTCCTGTATTGTTGCTAGACTTCATAAAGGAGCGCACAGCATTATTCTGCATTTCTTGAGAGGTTTTGGACATTTATTTTTAAATTACCGTAGTTTATTTTATCGTATTGCGAATGCTGTCGTGATCGGCCGTTATGTTGGGCCATGCGAGGTTGGGCCGGACCCATTTTAATAAAATAAATTGTGACGTGTGCAACTGAATTGTTACTTCTTTTAGCTGTACAATCATACAAGTGGTAACGAAGAAGTTCCCATTGTGCACAGAAGTTTTTAAGAATTAAATCGGTGGACGTAAAATCACCAGGTAAAGTTTTCGAAGCAGTGATATCCGACAAAGAAACGACAAGAGTGCTGCAGAAGAAGGAAGGACGCACACCGTCAAGAAGATGGATCTACATTTCAACCAGCCTGGCACACAGAAGGAAGAAAATAACGAAGAGCTACTACGGTTAATTTACGTCGTCAGTGAAGCAATGTGAAAGTGATTGTCTTTCATTTGTAAAGGGTTTGTGGTTTCAGTGGGTGAAAGCCTCAGATTACTCAGACCCGTCCCGTGTGTCCATTACAATTCCACAGTTCACCTCGTGAAAAATTAATAATTGAACGTATAATTGAAGTACCGTAATGACTTATCTTTTCACTGTTTGCCTTATATGAATCCCATGTCTAATTTTAATATCAAATCCATTCCAATTTTCTTTTGTAGATGCAGAGAACTGAGTAGTAAGTGGAAACTGGAGTGACGAAAGATTGGTAAGGTAGCGACGATGGAAGGAACCGCGGGATTTATCCCTCGTCTAAATTACCGGGTTACCATTACGACGGTAAGGTCAATTCTTTATCACGGTTATTAAACTAATTTTTTATTCTTCAAGAATATTAAATTTAATATGACTGATTTTAAAAAAGGGATTTATGTATTATAACCCCACAGTATTATTGATCATTCTCTAAGTAGAATATAAAGGTCTCGGGTTTCTACCAGGGTTAAACGGTTCTAGATCACAACGTTTCAAAGGCTATCTCCGTCATCCTCCTCAGGTGAAACGTTCTGCTTTACAACTAATTCGGGTAGAAACCCGAGAATTTATATTATAAATAATTTCAAAATTTCTTGCTAATAATCTTTTAATTTCGGAACCAAGGAGCTTTCGACGGAACACATTCATTTACAAATCAAAATAATAATTACAGAATTTTAAAAACATTTACAATTTACAAAATCCTATACATACATATGTAATTAGTCAGAATTAATATTTATATCAAAATGACTGCTTATTTTATAACACATTTGCATAAATAGACTTATTAGAAAAATAAGTGGTCATTTTGATTAAAAACATGGTTAAATGTTGAAAAATTTTAATATTTTGGTTTGTAGTTGAATTATTATTTATATAAAGGCTCTACAACTTCATCTGTTGAATGTTTTGGCCTGCACAACAATTTTCTTCCATTCGGTTCGCTTCTATTTTCTTTTTCCAATTGAGTATTTTCATCTTTTCTAAGTCCTTTATGCCGTCTTCCCATTGTTTTTGGGACGTCCTCAACTTCATGATTCAGTTTATGTCCACTTGTGTATTCGCTTTACAAATCTATATACAAGACTCAGACGTTGGGCTTTGATATAATTTATTATATTGTATTTTCTTATGAGATTATTCAATTCGTCATTTCTTCATATCCTCTGTGTCCCATCTGTATTTTATTGTCCTATAGATTTGTCTAAAATTTTCCTTTCAAATAATAGCAGTTTTTGAATATCTGACTCTTTGAGCACCCATGTTTCACTTGCATACGTGACAATTGGTCTTGTGGTAGTGTTTAATATTCTCACCTTTTATTTCCGGGATATTAGCTTCCTTTTGAAGAGTTATTTATAACCATAATAAGATTTGTTTCCTAACATGATTATATGTTTAATCTCTTCAAGTGAGTTATCACTACTTACTATAGTTTCCGAGTATTTAAATGATTTTAGCTGTTCTATGGGGTCATTGTTTATTTTGATAATCTCTGGGCTGTTTTGGTTTTTCGCACATCTTAGATATTTTATTTTTCTCATGTCTATAATGAGCCCATATTGGACAGACTCATTTCGGAGTTGTTGGAAAGTTTCGGTCATTGATTTTTGCGTTCTTGCTGATATTAGGATGTCTTCTGCATATGCGATGCACTGTTTGAGTCTTGTAGAGATATTACCTTTTATGTCTAGATTTGTCACGATCCTGTCGATTACAAGGTTAAAGAGTGTAGCTGAGAGTGTATCTTGCTTGACTCCAGATTCTGTTTTGAACTTCTCGCTAAGTTTATTATTAATTTTGACTTTAGCTGTGATGTTTTGTAGCGTTAAAGCTATCAATATTACTAGTTTTGTTGGAATACTACACTGCTGCAAGCATTCTATTACCTTATTTCTACTGGCTGAATCAAGGCTTGTGAATAATCTATAAATGCTATGTATATTTATATTGTATTCATGGCACTTTTCGAATATTTGCCTGACAATGCATACACTATCGATTGTAGACCTCAATTTATCTTCTTTGTAAGTGAATATTGCTCCTTTATCGGTCTAAAAACCATTGGTTTCAAATTTTAAAAAATAAAAAATGGAGTTTTAAATTATTTTAATACTGATTAAGAATTTGTGAGGTTATGTATATAAGTAAAAGTAAATTATTGTGTGCTCTCTGGGCTTTATACACCGGGCTATGTTCTTGCACCATTTATACGATTGTACTGAAATTTTGATGTATTATAATGTTCATGCCAGAGAATTTGTCTTTCGATATTTCGAAAATTTAGGTTCCTTCCTTCCGCCTTTTCAGGACAAAAGAGTTTCCACATCAATCAAGTTTGTCCCTTATGCGTTCCTATACCATTCATCGGATTGCCATGAAATTTTGGTGTACTGTAATGTCGACAAAGAAAAGTGATCCATAACCTCCACAGATGGCAGTCAGCAGTAATTGGAACTGAATAGCAAGGAAAGAAAGCAGAAATTGAGGAATAAGACAAGGATGCAGTCCGCAGCCAATGCTCTTTAACTTATGTATACAACAAGTGATAAAGAAAGTTATAACTGAATACAGAAAAGGAATCGTATTGCAACGAGAAAAAATAAAAACCCTACGGTTTGCCGATAGTATTGTTGTCAGAAGACTTGGAAAGCATAATAAATGGCATGAATGTGGCCCTGGAGATAGTGTACAACATGAGAATTAATAGAGGGAAACCCAAAGTGATTGAGTGTAGTATGAATAACAAAAGGTGAAACTGGAGTAGGATAGCACTGGCAAAAAAGACTCGCAGAAAAGGGGAACTTACAACTAATATAAGTATGAATATACGAGTATAACTAAAAATGTTCGTTTGGAGGATGGCTTTTATAGGTGCGAAACGTGGACGATAGAAGTTGCAGAAAAGAATAGAAGCTTTTGAAATTTACTACAGGAGAATGCTGAAAATGAGATGGGTGGATAGGGTAACTAACCAGGAAGTTATAAGAAGAATAGGGGATGGCTTTGACCAAAAGAAGGAATAGATTAATAAGTCACGACATGAGGATGTTGTAAAATTAATATTTGAGGAGTGTGGGGTAAGAACAAAAGAGGGAGGCTAAGGATAGAATACCGTAAGCAGATTAAAAATGATGTCGGATGTGGTAGTTATGTAGGAATGAAAAATCTTGCACAGGATAGGTTATCATGTCAGGAAAGATTGCATCAGATCAATTTTAGGACTGTATACAACATCAACATCATAGTGACCAGTCCAGAGAAGGTTTCTATAGATCTTTCGAAGAGCTAAATTCCTTCCCAACTTTTTAGCCATTAGGACATATAGAACTTGCTACAGGATAGAGGATAGATTATGACCTCTCTCAGTCTGTCAAATGAGACGATTAAACTGCTGACAAGAAGCACTAAATTTGAACGGGGAGTTGCCAGTGTGACGTTACATTTGATTAACAAATGTTTCATACGGTTATTTTTTACACGTCACATAATTCCGCAGATAGATATGTTTAATTTAATGAAACTCCTTGGATATTGCTCTTTGGTTAGCTGAGTAGTGTATCTTTGGGCAGATAGAAAACTCGTTGCCCATCGTTGCGGTTGTGTACTTAGTTTTGTTTAAATAACCACTCACAGCGGCAGTAATTATAAATTATTAAAATTGTATTCAGAATATGGAGGGTAATTAATTGTAACGAATATGCAATTAAGAAAGGAGATGGTAATCTATGTTTTGTGCATGTGGTCATTTTACGCACTGGGATGGAAGACCTTGGGCATAAGGCAAGTGTTGTCCCCTGACCTGATTGGATCAGTCGGCCAACTGCCTCCTAAAACTGTTGGAGACACGAAGAACGGAATGCTGCGACCCCACAGCAAACTCGTCTCCTGTCATTCGGAAGGGCATGAGAAAAGGATCCAGTTGCGTGACTTACCTTATGCAGGTTTTCTATGGTTTTCTCTGCATCTCTTGGTGAAACACGGGGTAGGATCCTTAAACTATAGCCCGGAGGCCTTAGTCAACCCTTGGCTATCACCTTCCGCATACCCCTTTTCAATTCCCTTCCTATGCTATTAAAGGAGAGTTGCTTGTTTCGGGATCACCCTCATGTAGCCTATTAACCCAAAAAAGGGTTGAAATATTGGCTTAAGTTGAATTGTTTGTTAATGCTATTTCTTTTCTAATTTGCATATATTGTTGGAGCTTTGGTATCAGCCGTAATCTGTACAATTTAAACGGATTCTTCGCGGCTACGCTGAAAGATAGTTTAGTCATCCCGAACTCCTACGTAACCAGAGAAATCTAGAAGACGCTATCAAGAAATATGTTGTGTTTATCACTTTCATTTAAAATGTGTCTTTGGCAAAGAGTGCTCTGATATATCTCACATTCCTGTGCTCGAATCTCAGGTTTTGGTTTGTTTGTGAATATTTAGCTAGCAGGAAGTGAACTACTAGTGAACATTAAAACTTTATTTTGTTTGTTAAATAAATTTATTTTTATTGTTTACGAAAATCTATTGTGTGTTCCCTTCCTTAAAGGTTCCTCGAGTTAATGATTTAATATCGAGACGTTATTTAACCACTAAGCCGAGATCGTTTGGGACGAAATATAATAAAAACGTCACACCAGTTTCTGGATCACCCTCATGTAGTCTGCTACACAAAAAATATTTTTCGTACATATTTACATGTATCTTCTCCTTATAAATATAACAACGTTTCTGTGCATTTTTCTGTATGTATGTGCTTATTTAAGGCACTAGTTGAATTTGGCGTGATTAAGATACTAAGTCATCGTGGTTATTGTGATGAATCTCATAAATCAAGGAGCATGAAAATGTAATTTTTTTAAATTGTGAGACTCGCTGAGATTTAATCACGTGTTCATAAAGCGTTTACTGACGAATTAAATACTGTTTCGGGCTATCATAAATAAATTTCTGGTCATAGCCGGGCATCCATCTAGTATACATGTATTAAATGATTGTCAGCTTGTCAGTTTTACTACTAAAATATTAGCGACGTTTCTCAGGTATTGTTGGCGATGCAGTCGCAGCCGTAGCATGGAGGGGGAGGGGGGAGTGATTGGAGGGGATGGCGAGCTGTGGGAGAGAGAGAGAGACAACTGAGCAGGAAGGCGGCAAAGGCAAGCAGTACCAGCCAGGACACAGTGAAAGCAGCGTGTACAAGTGTATGTGTGCAGTGTGACCACGTCGCTAAGGTACGATCAACGGAAATATCTGTGCCACAGTGAAATACACTAAATATAATCACAAATAGTATCCATGACGGGACTTTAGGATTCAATACCCATTCATTAAGCCAAAGTTCTTATAAAACCAATTAACCGCAATTTACATAAGACCTGTTATTTTCAGATGTTACTGTTTAGTACTGTGCCACCATTAATTTCTCTAAACAATAATTTTTTTTCACAAATTAATGCGATGTCTTCGCGCGCATAAGCTAAGCGACGTAGTGTCTCTCTTCTGAAACATCGCAGAAGAATTACCAGTGTCGTTTATTTCTATTTTTCCCTTTGTGTATCGGTTACAATTTGAGAATTCAACCAGCGACTGCTAGTGTCACTATTTTTAGTAACAATATCGATTTGATGAAAGTACCATCTGAACACATGTGATCGAACTCTTAATGGCATGGCGAAGCAATGCTGCACGGATCCAATCAAAATGATTTTTTAAATTGCTAATGAGGGTTTGAATATTATTATGAATGGTACGATGAAACTTATAAATTACTATCTCCATTACGTGGGGTGTGGAAGAGTATAGAAGAAAGATGGAACGATTCAAAAAGAGGAAATGAACAAGTTTCGAACCTCAAAATAAAATGTGATCACCTTAAGGAAAAAAAGGTGGTTAATAGTAACTGCTAATTATAAATCGAAAGACTTTCATTATTTGGCCAAAAAGTTCTAGGAAAATCTGATAATTAACAAATAAATATAAAATACCCAATAAGTCAGAATATTCTATTATAAAACTGATTAGATACAACGTTTTGTTCTCAAGTTTGAAACCTTTTCACGTAAATAGATACCAAATAATTTTATTTTGGAATTATATTTTTGAATGCAAACACATGCAATTTAATTTCAAAATGGAGGTTCGGAAGTGAAATTTTTCGTCCTGGACTGCGTCCAATAGTAAACTTATGGACGAATTTTATTATTTTATTATTGTTTGTTTATGTGTTGGATAATATAAAATAATTCTGACTTAAATGCAATGTCGATGTTTGTTAATTCTATAAATGTTAGATTAATTTAAATATTGAAATCAGATAATGTAAATATAAATACTAATACAATAATTAATTTCCGAATGAGTACTTCATTCTGTACACTCAACTGGCTCATTGCTGTTATCATCTTAATAAATTCACGAAAATTTCCATTTTGAGAAGAAAGCCAAGTAAGCAGTCTGGCCAGGACTTGGCTGAACTGATTAGGCCCGTTTCCGTAAGGTTTGTGGTCTTTCCTGCTTAAGGTCTCAACTGGCGCCTCATCTTCCTGAAAATGCATAAAGCTATTTACTCTTCAAAATGTCAGTTGTTCCTCTTCCACTAACACCACTTTATCTAAATCTCACTTAGTCATTCTCCTCACACCCGTCTCTTCCATTTGTTCCCCTGTGAAAATACCAAATTCAAACATATAACTGTCGGTGATACTGTATATAACTATATAACTAATAAAAAACGAATGTTTTCCCACTAAAATTGAAAAACAACTAATACTTGCGATTACAAACAAGTAGTCTGACGATCACGACGTTTCGATGGCGAACTCTGCTGTCTCTCCTGGTGAATGACATCGTCCACAGTCGAAACGTCGTGGCATTAAGAATTATCAGTTCAATACTTCTTTCGTCTCCCACCAATACCATTTTTTCATCATCAAATAAAGGATAAAGTTATCTGATCAATTCGCACATAAGTTCTGTTCATGTTATGTAATAAAATTATGAATACTGCTCGTGTTTACCCTGAAATCGATATTGAATGGTGAATTATCGCTGTCGAAAGTTTCTCTCAGCAACTCTTGTTTAAAGTGTTTGGAGAAAGTACATTCCTATCTTTATTGGGTAAGAAAGTAAGAGCATTGAATCCAAGTCTTTCGTATGTCAAAGTAACAAGAGTTTGAATTTTTTATATAGCTTTCTACTTCGGCCTCAACGTTTTCTCGCTTACATCCGATGATGTCTTCAGTCTCGAAAATATAAGGGAACTAATCCTAAAAACAAACAATAATTTGGTTAAAATTACATAGCATCTTGACCTCGTGACATTCTATTGAGGCGAAAGTTCTAAAAGTAATGTTAAACACTAGCTTAGGACCTGTTCCGTGCGTTGTATAACTGAGAAGTCTAACATTGTGCATGGCCTCGGTCGGCAACAACTTGTGCTATTATTTGTTTATTTAATATTTCAACGTATATAGTCAACAAAAATTTAACAAGCTATTGAAAACTATCTGGGTGCCCGGCCATGTCCGGGTACTTATATGTATTAGACTATGTAATTGAACTGTGTCTCTTCTTCTTAGCCATTTGTAGATACTCATCATAGTTCCTATATATATATATATATATATATATATATATATATATATATATTCAATTCCTACCAGTAATTACGGTGATGTCACGGTGACGTCAACACTTACTGCTCTACAATTTCGAGCATGATACTCACTAAACTCAAAAGTTAACATCTAACCTCAAAATGGTGTTTCAAACAACGTTTCAATTTTATTATGATTTCAAAAGCATACATTAAAAAAATTAAAATGCACACATAAGTAAGTTTATCAAAAATTCTCACTTATTCAAGTGAAAAAAATTCTATTAAATTATAATGATTAAAAAACTTAACTTTGATAAGTTTGTCTTAGGCAAATGTAGTTTGAAATATGCCGTGGTTACTTGAAATGTGTGATAATATTATCATCATTAATCCGTGTATCTGCATTTTAGTTTGAATATTAAGTTTCGATTCATAAACTATGTTAATAATCTATTGAATTAACAGTATGTGTTTAATGGAAGCAAAGCGTATAGTTCGTATTTATTTCGATGATGTCAATAAGATCAGTGCTTAAAAGGGTTAATTTATAGAATTATATAATTTATAAAAGTAGAAGTAACGTTAAGTAACCAACAGAAATGAAGTATATCCTCTATATGAAGGTTTCTTTGACGAAGCTAAAGCCGAGCATACCCAATGTGACCCCCGAGGGTTTCACGAAGAGTGTTAATCAAGGCTATTAAGTATATAGGATTAAGTGCATCATTATTTTTACCCACTGATTATAGTATAAGATAATTAATCTAGAATTTTGTAAAATGTCCACGTTTCGTGTGGAAAATAGTGGTTTAAGAATTGTAGAAAAACTGCGGTGTTTGTAAACCGGCGTTCCATCTTGATAAACTGACAGATTCAATCAATTGTAGGTAAATTCGCAGCCAAATTTGGTTTCAGTCTACTTCTGATTATGCAAGTTTCAGTTTCTTGGTAAGAAAGGTGGTCTTCAGTCTTTTATGTTTTCAAAATGGCCGTTTTAGTATTGACGGGAGTAAGAGTATTGGCAAATATAATTTATCATATGAGTTGTCAGAACGAAATTTATCTCAGTTCAAAATGACTTACAGTTTTTATTTTCGTATTTTCAAATAGACCTATGGTTAGTTGTGGAGCTTTCCCAACGAGTAAACTCTCCATAATCTCATAAATCTTGAATCGGCATACATTTAAATCATTATGAGCCATCGAAAATGATGTAGATAAATACTTACGGAAAATTGAATTTAGATACAACAAAGTGATGTTTTTGCACGTGACTCGCATTGTTTCCCACGTAACAGAATGCCCAGTATAATTGAAGACTACTTTTTACTATTACGTGTCATGTCCAAAGATAATGAATTTGCAAGCGGTATTTTACAAATGCATATCTCCATATGGAAACGATGTTAGCTGGATATAATTTTCGTGACGCTCCCTCGCACGAGTAATTTCTATGCAAATGTTATGCTGTGAACTTTTAAGAATGTCTATGTGCAAAAAGGGACATAATTGCCAAGAATACTTTCTCAGCTACGAGCCTACAGTACTTCATAAAAGAAGGAAAACCCCTATAGCATTTTATTACTAATGTTATCCACCATCTGACACGCAAATATTTTGATAGATCATTCAATAATATTTTGATTTAAATAACAATTTAAGGAAATACATGTTTTAGTTTATCACGTTATTAAGTAATGCATAAATATGCATTATTCACACACTCTAAATTAGTTGAATTTATATCGTTCTTTTGAGTATAAATGCTTGGAACATTTTTTTTTCTCACATCTTGGTCTTGTATACAGCCGTAGACGTTGAGAACAGTCGGAAGGCCAACGTTTAATCGGTGATTATTCTCGGAAACCGTTATAGAAATGTTATATTTTTAATCATATGGTATGTGTAAGTAGAATAAATTATTTGAATTATTACTTATAAATAAATATTTTCTAAAATTTTCCATAGAAATAGATATTAATAAATTAATAATCAAAAGGCGGAATATAATAAATCAATAGTACAAAATAAGCTGAGTTTTATTTTATATCTTTATGCATCCACTTATGAATTTAATTTTAACGTTATCGAATCCGTTGAGCGAAGTTTCTAGGATTGTTTTTCTTTGAAAATCTTTATTGATAGTTTCCTCATTATTCTCACGTTTAAGGTGACATCTTGCTTCAACGAGTATTCAAGGTTATTCTGATTAACCTAACTTTGGTCCATCTGCAACCTATTTAAATTTAGGAGTTCATTATTAGGTATAATATTTCCTTGTCATCGTGGAATTATTATATTTTTATATTTTTCTAACCATTATAATAATTAATATGCTATGTAATGCTCCTGAATGAACATTTTCTACATTGAAGTTGACATTTGTTAACATAGGATATGAAGGTTGTAACAATCATACGATATAATTATATTTTTAACCGGAATCAAATTGTTAAAATATTTCACAAATCCAAACAATATTCACCTATGGTCATGCAGATGGTTTCTTTGCTATGAATATTCTGAATGTTTTGCCAAAGTATTCAACAGAACATATAACTGTCTCCTAAGAGTTGGAAACGTAGCTATTATTAAGTGTCTACATCTCTGCTTTTCTTTTACTTGTGCAAAGTTACTTGGAAAGTTCAATGTGAAAGAAACAAGCTCAACTTATATGTTGTTCTCAATATGTTTTATATAATACGTTATGAACACAACAAAATTTCTTGAAATACCGTTGATAAGAAATGATTGTATTGTTAGTAAAATTGACACATTTGAGTATCAAAAAGTGAAAACTGGGTGGATATAAGTCGCCACATAAATTATTAAAAAGTAACTTGATTATTGTGTAATTAAATTACTGCAATAAAAAGCTTTACTATATATATAACATGAAGAAGTAGTTTAGTAAATATTATTTAAGCATTAATGAATACGTGTTAGTGCTGAGGAAGTGTAATGAGACAAAACTTATTAAAAATTTTATGACTTGGCATAATTGAATGTTTTGGTAAAGTACTGCCGAGATCTCGGGGAGACAATTGCAGCGAAAGGTAGATCAGGGGCGGGGTAGGCTGACATGTTTTGTCGACAACCGTAGTTATAGGGTGCAAATGTAGGAAGTTGGGGATAGTGACTTTTACATAACTGCGTGTCAGATTTTAGAAAGTAGATGTAAAGAATCCGTCGAGAGCGGTTGAAATTTTACGTTAATATGCAGATGAGTCTTCGTAACTACTTGGGGAGCAAAAATATACTTGAGAGTCTGTTGGAGTAAACTGGTTAGTGTCAGCGATTGGCGAGTCATTATATTTAAGCTTTGAAAGTGAAATTTGCAGAATTTCATCTGGGAGCTGTTAATAGTATGGAACGAGAATAGGGTCTAATAGTGTATGGAAAAGTATTATTAAAGAGCAGAGTAAACGTCCAATTTAATGAAAGAAGAATATAGAAAATTTCCAAGCGCAAGAGGGAGTTTATCTATATGTTTTAGTGAGGAATATTTAAAAACAGAGAGACAAGTTTTGGGGAAACCGAATGATAAACCGAGAAGCGAGCACGCAGATTCACGAACAAGAATCCTGAAAGGTTGCCTTCAAATATGTCATATACGTAAACATTGTCACAGAAATTTGTCAAATAGAAATTAAGTGACAAATATATAAACAAAATATCTCCTCAAGAAATTTCGCCATAAAAAAGTTTATGGTTTTAAAAAAGTTCTAACTAAAACTTGTATTTTGTAATTTCATGTTTTAATTGTCAATTAAATATTTGATTTAAGTTCAACTA
The DNA here is from genome assembly GCA_034510155.1 of Eucriotettix oculatus. Classification (NCBI taxonomy): domain Eukaryota; kingdom Metazoa; phylum Arthropoda; class Insecta; order Orthoptera; family Tetrigidae; genus Eucriotettix; species Eucriotettix oculatus. The sequence continues at coordinate 38,780,874 of CM067377.1, read as the reverse complement.
AAAGACTTATGAAAATAAATGACCCCCTATCAAAAAAATAGTCTTTAAAGAAATTGTGAAATTACTCGACAATATTCTATAATGTACCAGTATACGGCAAATTGCAGTTCAGAGACGCTAGTAGCAAGAACACAAGAAAACCGATGAAGATTACAAAAAATATTCTCACTGTACTGGAGTGATTAACAATGTAATCCAAAACATGTATTAGAAACTGGCAATTGGAAAATGATCATTGCGTCTATGTCCTATGGAATCCAGGAAGAGTAAATTGCTTTCCTTTCGTACGTGACATTAACATCGGGATATCATCTGGTGCCACAGGAAGATGGCAAGGACAATGTGACCTCTCAGTCGCGTGTCTTGCTAAAATACCGACCACGATTTATTTTCCTTCAAGGACAAGCGATGCATGAAGTTATCAGACCAACCGTCGACCGTGCATGTGGGTACGTCGTTCCGCCACACAAATACGAACACCGAATCCCTCTTTGTCCTCAATTAGTTTTTGTTTCTAAATGTCAACAATGATTAATTAAAAAATTGCGGAGATTCTATTCATATCAATTTTGCTTTTGAAGAAGAGGTTTCATGGTCTTAGTGTAGGAGGGTCAGAATCAGATCATGAAATGGACTGACTTTTGAGGTTTCTACAGCCAGTCATCTGATATGGACATAAAATAAGTACAAAGTCCCACCAAAGTCCATAGAAGCGTCGAGAAAAGAACAAATAGAAATGGAATTATGGAATACGTAAGGGACCACTCATTGATTCGACTGAAACTTGATGGAAGAAACCCCCTATTTTAGTCTATTGGATGCAGTTCTTAGCCTCAAATTTATCTATTCCGATAACTTGGATAATGTAGAAGCTCGGAGAAAAAATAAGTATCCAATGAAGGGTTTACGTCTGTCCCACATGAAATATAATTCCCAGTACATAATATATATCATGTATACCTATTTTTTGGGACGAGTAATGTTAAATGTAATATTTATTGTGTGGATATGCGTTTTAATTCAAACTTCACACTTTTCAGATACTTATATAATAGGCTATTTTTATTTCTATAATTATTTGCTGCTTAATCTGATAATTTTTTGAATGAATGAGTTAATGCCATTTCAGAAGTATGCGCTAATTTAAGAAGGTGAAATCTTCTAGTCAATCTGCTTCGGAACATGAGGTAATATTAAAATAATAAGCATATAAGCCTGAAAGATTTTATGCACAGTGTTTATTTATGAAGTCCATAAAATACATAAAGAATTTGAAATTCATTTAACTGTTTTGGAACATTTTTTAAAATACAATATATTTAATATATAATTGGATGTTCTGCGCCATAACATAAACCTTTCTCTAAAGTTATCGTAATTATTTAAATGTCTTACCTAAAGAAGTTCAATCAGGGCGAAAAGGCGTTATAATCTTATTTTGTAAAGAAGTCATCATTTATAATTTTTCTGAGTAAGATATTTATAAATTACATTAATGTCAGATAATTATCAATTGTAATATAATATGGCTGGAGGCTTATCTAACAGGGAAAACCCTAGAAAACCTACTTTTGTACTTGTCCCACGATCTTCCGAATGATGAGAGAGGATTTTTCTGCAGCGTCTCAGCGTTACCTTGTTATTTGATCGATGAATTTAGGATGCAGATGGTTGACTGTTTCAGTAGGATAAGCGGAAAGCTCGTACTTTATGCCCAACGACTTCGACACTGGAACATACATCTCTCAAAACTGATGAAGAGGCCTCGGCTTGTGAGAAGCTCAAACATCTCACTTCATTATTATTAACAAAGATCACAGGTTTTCCCGGTGTATTTGTTGCATTAGGAACTCTTGGGCTTCCGACCGGGTGAGAGCAGGCATTGGCCACGACGTTTCGATGACGTTCACTGTCATCGTGATATCTGACTCATATTATTAGAATAACACTATTACAATTTATGACAACAACTTTATAATTTGGGTTCGAATAACAACTATACAATATATAATGGTTTCGTTTAAATGTGTGGAAAATGATACAGTTAAAAAATGTGTATGAAGTGTTCCCGAAATTTCATTAAAATATTGAACAACTGCTCCTGAAATAATATAAAAATATTCTTAATATGTGCACTAAGTTGTTTATTGACAATTTATTTCTAGAAACCGTTAAAAGGAATATAACATAAATGAATAAAGTTGCCTAGTATGCCAAAGACGTCATGTTTCTAGTATGTGATGAACTCAGAGCTTCTTGCACAAGCGAAATATAAATCCAGACGTGACTAAGTACTCTGAGCCTAGAGTCAACTTTTATTACATCCTATTGTACCTTGGAAGATTTTTTCCTCTTAATGGTGTTCGTCTGAAAGATAGAAAATCTGTAATTTCAAAAGTTTCTAAACATTTTCCTTCAAGTTGTATACGTGTTATTAATATTTTTATGATTAATACTATATTGTCAATTTTTACAACTAAATTGTTTCCTTAAGAGCAATATTTTTAGTCGCTGAACGCCGTTATTTTAGGGCTCCCTTTTCTATTTTCTTGGTTTATTACTTGTCTTCTTAAAACTTGATACTTTTTATTCGTTACCTAAGTTCTTGAGTCATGCATAATTTCACGACCAAATTTTACCAAACTCAACGGGTGAGGATCGGATGCAGATAGCTGAGAAAACCTCTTCTAGTCCTTCCATACTTGTAAGGGAACGTACTCTTTTTACAAGTTGCGAAATATCGGTTAATAACTTCGTCCTCTCTTTACCAACTAGCATCGTTTCCCATATTCAGTCTGCTTCTTCCTTGCTATGAAACTTTTTTCAAATTATATATCTACCACTCTCAGTTAACCTACTCCTACAAACCAGACTATAAGCATCCCCATTTTCATATCTAAAGTATTTCTCTACAAGTGAATTTGTTAGTAGTTTTACAATTACTAATATTGTGGAGTACTAGTTGAAATTACTCTTGCAATTGTTTGGTGCCTTGACTAGTGACCAGTGTTCATTTACGTTAATAATAAGTACTTAAGACACGTTGGCCAATGAAATTAATCCATATTATAAGAAATTCATACGTTAACAAGAATTCGTAGCTGCGTTTTCACTGTAGGGTCAATCCAAGCCAAGTGGTCCAGGAAAATAGAAATTGGTTGCCGCACCATCATAAAAAAATTAATATTTCTTTTGTACATTCCCTGTTTCTTCTTGGGGAAATTAGCAAACGAAAATAGAATTTTCTTCATTTGGAATCGACAACTTCGTGGTAAACAGACTACTTGAAAAATAATATTAGGTTAGTAAGTATGAGTTTAACTTCTGGGCCTGAATGTACTAAACACGATGCAGTTTATTTGACAAGGATACGTCAACATAGTCGTGGATAATTTAGAAATTCATAGATACATGCAAACGGGAAAAACGGCGTGCGCGCTACAACAAAAGCGGCGGCCATTTTTGAACCGAACACAATATAAATGAAACAAAATTAGTAATGAACTTCCAAAACATGAGGGAATGCACAAACGAAATATTAATTTTTTCTGAGTTGGTGCGGCAACTACCTCTGGACCACTTGGCTTGGATTGAGTACATACTCATATTTTCCTAAGTATTTTATATCTCGTGTTTCATTACTATTTACTAAAAATGACGCCACTTCGATGCTCTCAAAACTGACCAAGGAGCCTCGGCTTGTGAGAATCTCAAACATCTCACTACATTATTATTAGAATAACGCTATTACAATTTCTGACTACAAATTGATAATGATATTTTTTCACTTCATAATTGACAAAAAAACATTATTACAGTTTTCTTTTCCCCACGTTAGTAGAAGTAACTGTAGCAGTTAACAATTTTGAGACTGCAAGGTCATCCGCCAGACTCGCTCTTCACCTGGAAGGAACTTTCCCCTACAGATAAGAATGCAGTCTTGGAAGTAATTCATTTAAACTGATTATAGTATCGTCAAGGTTTCTACTCCCGGGCACACGATGTTCACGCACGGCAGCTAGACATTTTCTTTCGCTCAGTTGAAAAGTAATTAGTGAATGTAATTTGTATTAATTAATTTATAAATACGGGAAGCCCAACGTTATTTACAAAACACATTTGAAACTCATTTTACGCGATTAAGCGTCCGCGAATGGTACGCGCAAATTGAGTTCTTCTAAGGAGAATAATACATTAGAAAAGCTGGAGATAGGTTACCAAATCTGAGACACAAGTACAATCATTTTCATTATTAAATGATTCCAATTTTACTCTTCATGCATATACTATCATTTTTAAAAAAAGTTTAATTTCGGTTTTTAATTATTTAAAAACATATTTTATACCAATTCCTGACAATTTACGCGAAAATATTTGTAGAACGATCGTAGTGAACATATTTTTATTGCTTCCCATTTAAAGGGCAATAAAATGTGGTATGCATGTTGTGTATTCAACTGGAATGTAACTTCTTTTTATGCGCAGTTGTTTTGTAATTCAGGGAATTCCAATTTAATGAAATTCGTAAGAATTTGTTAAATTAAATTGATATGATATATAAACAGTCTCAGATGTTCTTTTAGTTTGATTAATCGAGCACTTATTTTAGTAGTTCGTGGGATTTAGATTGTAGTATTGCGTAAGTCAACGATGGTGCTACACTAATAGGCCCACACATTTCATGTACTATTTCCATACAAGCTACAGAACAGAGGCAATAGCGTAGGACAGCACCTTCATAATAAGAGAGCGCCAAGGGTTTGATATTATAACAGTTCTCATTTGTAGAAAATGGCTGATTAGAATAGATACGTTATCTTAACCTAGTTAAAATCTATTTAGCAAAAATACTACACGCAAAGTACACGTAAATCGTGGAAGGTTGCTTCGGCAGATAAGATTTTAGATTCCAGTTAACCGTGACACCATTAAAAGTACTCTTATTTCTATTGACACAATGAATTGTCTATTCGTGACAACTTTTACGCGTTTTGACTTGTACGAAATGGTTGGAACTAATATTTTCCGTCGCTAAAAGCATTTAAAAACTCGTACGTACTATCAGTTCTCTTACTGCATAAATTTAACCTAATAAGTAGTAATGGTATACAAGGATATTTCATTTCTGAACAACCTAATTGTCCGGCGTTGCCCTGTTACTTGTTTATCTCAATCTAATATACCATAAAGATGGGGATCTAAAATAAATGGGCAGTCCCATCTCAATCAGTTGAAATATTTTATAACTTTTGATTTTTCATACTGACGTGACTCGACGGGCGTTAGATCACTCTTCATCCAAGTTGAATACGACACCAATCTCGGTCATTTTGATCATTTTATAACTAACCCATTCTCACCTAGCCGCACGTTGTAGGAGTCTTAAAATAGAATTATATCTCCCAAAAATTTAAATATATTACTAAACACAAGGAATAATTTTTCTTACTACTTATACAGATTATAGAATTAAGAAGTCATCGCCCCACAATGTACGATGAAACCGACTGACGGGCCATTCCCGTCAATCTGTCTGTCACGTCAGACAATATACAACAAACGCATAAATAACACACATTCAATACTCTTAAACAAAGAGTCGTTAAAGTAGCAAGCTTTTATTATAATATTTTATATTGTTCGGCAAGTTGTTAAATTCTTTCTATCAGAAATAATAATTTTGCACGAAATTGCCCCTGTATGGAGAATGAAATTCTGAATGCGACGCCTGTCTGATCTGATTGATTTATATTGACATTCGTCATTGTTTTTGAAAGGCACTGACTGTTCAGGACTTACTTGACAGTAAAATGTGTTATATAATCTATATTAATTAAGTGGATAATTTATATCGATGGTATTTATTTAATGCACTGTCACGGTTGTAGGCCTATTTCTATTGAAAGTAACTATTTCACCTGACACCATGCTTAATTGGAGTAAACTTACATAAGGTAGATATTTCTTAATTGGGATGCGGAGTGATTTCTCGCAGAGATGTGGATGTTCCCACCGAGGAAATCCCAGCAGCGGTATCTCTTTCACTTCTCTTTGTCAACAATAAAAGTGTTATATTTTCTCGAAGCGCTACGAAACGGAAATTGTACTAGCCCGGCGCTGCACCAATTACGTTTTAACGATATCCGAGTCCAACTAAAATAGGGCCGAAAGTTTTGCAGAAACGCCGAGAGAAAACTTTTGCTTTATTTGCGGTAACAACAGATAATGACTACACTTTCTATTTCAATTCTTCAGCCACTATATTACACTTTTCCTACGCACATCAACTACGCAAGGTGTTTCACATTGTTTACGATGAATAGAAATTTTTACCGAAGGAAAAATTGCTGCTTTTTTATTATTTTTTTATGTCGCATCAACAGCTAGGGTCATTAGCGTATAGTTCAGCATCAACAGCTAAGGGCATTAGCGACTAGTTTACCATGTTTGGGAAACTTATATTATGAACGCGAAAACGGACATAAATACCCAAGTCCTTGCCAGGAATCGAACCCGAGACCTCTGTGCCACTAGACCACAAGTACAGGTAAACTGCTTCTTAATTGTTAACTGCTTAAAAACAGAATATAGAGAACGCTCACTACAGTTGGTAGATGAAAACTAAATTCATTGATACAACAATATCCACTTTAAATATTTTTATAATTAAGTAAACAATTTAACTGCCCTCTAGTATATAATTGCGATGACGATTTACAGCCCAAGAAAAACTTAAAATGAACGGTGTTACTACTTCCATATAAACTGGCCAATTTGATAAATTTATTATATATGTATCGACATATTTATTCTCAAAAATTGTACGTGACTGATGTTTGAACTCGAACTGCGAATTCCTATATAGTTGCAAATATTGAACGAGTTTTAAGTGAAAGTGTATACCGTATTACTCTAGGGTTTCTGATTTTCCTATTATATGTCCTGGAAGTTGTTGACGAAAGCCCAACTATACATTATGCTAATGTAACTTAATTGACTGGTATTTAAATATAAAATCATTTAATTATAATTTAACTAGATAAAACATCAGGAAAGATTTAAATAATGGGATGAAACGTTGTGATGGGCTTTGAATTTTTAATATGAAGTGAAACTTTTATTCACTGACTTATTAAATTTATTACCACAGTTTTGGCCAAATTACGTTATTCTATATTTTATAAAGTCCGATATTGCTAAATTATAAACATAATATTCTTCACGTCGTGAACTATGACACTGCCCGCCATTGTCTTTGACAAGTGTGGAGGTGTGAACTCTTGACCTCCTGCTCTGTTGCAACATCTTCGGCGACGTTTGTTGAGGAAAAGCTTTCACGGTAATGGAACTAAACTGTGTTCTCTTGCTGAATACCACCAAAAATGTCTACTTCAAGCAGAATCGAAGTCGACAGTGTCAACGAAATGTGCGGCGACACATCTCACCACGCTTCAAGTGCAGACAAATTACACACAAAAAAATTACACTTAGGTCAGGCATTAGAAAAGTAATATAAAATTAAACATGCTTTTATTATGCTCAGCAGCGTTTATGTATCACCCGACTTTAGATAATTTTTTCCTATCCGAGAAGATGGGAAACATTCTTCTTTCTCAATATATGCCCATTCCGTATCCAGTGTTGCATATCTTAATTTCTATAGTCGTAGAATTTCTTATGGCAAGTGAATCACCGGATTAAGGGAACCGTTTTAGGAATGATTGAGATGACTTTCCGAAAAGCACACGTATATATTTTTGTTTACCTTCGCTTATTTCTCAAAAGATTCATGACGGGTTTTTAACCAAAAAATTGCTTACTTTAAAAGAAGGTTTTCTAGTTATAAACATTTAAAACGAAAAGTTATTCATATGCAACAATTACGTGCTTGCTAAATTGAAACATCAGATATTTTTACACATTTAATATTTCATTGAAAGAAACTAATTCAGCACCCAAATTAGTGGTAAATATATTTTAATAAAATTAGAAATTGGACATAACAATGAAAATAGCACGATGTAATGTTATAAATTATGACATATTCGTGCTATAAATGTCATATTTTTATTTGAAATTTTATAAATTTAGTATTAGCAGTATTATTATTAAACCAAAAAATGCATGCTTTAAACCAAGGTTTCCAAGCTATAAACATTTAAAACGAAAGGTTATTCATATATGTGCTTGCTGTGAGAATACATAGGAATACCTTGTATCCTAAATTAAGTCTTCAGTTATTTTTATACATTTAATATTTCGACAGAGGATATAATATCGATAAATATTTCTTAGAAATTAGTGTCTTAACAACAAGTGGCTAAGTAGACTTATATTTGCATCTGAAGAGGTTTAAAAGGAACGAAAGGTACGACGCGATAGTTTCATTCTATTTAAAAACATTTCTGAGTAATATGGCTGGTGTATTCATTAATTTTTGTAGATTTATTTTTGATTATATCGAGATTGTGCAATGGTGTTAACAGAGAGCAATTGCCCAATGCACATCATCCTTAATTTATTAGCGCTCGCGACACAAAGATTATTGTGCTAGAAACGTCATAATGCACGCCACCTCCTTGTTTGAGCCGCTCTTTGGACAGTTCAGTCTTCATATTGTAATACATTATTGAAATTAACGTGGAATTATATTTTCAACATTTGTAGTGACTGACCAGAAGTTATGAATCTTAAATTATGCATGCATGGTGATTTGACAAGAGTAAATCACTCACATGTGTAACTGTAAGCACTTTTATCTTCAGGATAATGAACTACGCTAATATACGTGCATATATAAATTAATTTACTAGAAGTTGGGTTTTTGACAATTTAGTGCATCCTTACATAAAGTCTAGATCCATCACAATATATCAAATTAAGTTGTAGTATGCTGTAATGTGAAGCAGATGTCCTCTCTCATTGGAACTTTATCGACTGAACTCCGTCTGTGGCCGATAACTCGGCTGCTGGGAACGGTACTCGCGTCTCTAACTGTACTCAGCATTCCTTCGTGGCGAAGAGGTGTTAACCCACAAAACTCCCAAACCGATCCTCCTCCTTTTCCCTGAAAAGGAATACCTCATACTTCGTATCCACTGCGTAGCGAATTAATTAACCTTGAAACAAGCGCGAAGGAATCCTCAGTTCATGTGACTAGCGTTGCGTGATGGGCTATAGTTTCAGAAATACAATACAGCTGCTAATTTATACCGCAGTCATTCACTTGAAAACATAAATATACCCATACCGAAGAAGGCTGGGACTGATAGATGCGAACAGCACAGACAAATTAGTTTAGTATCTCTTGCATGCAAAATATTAACGAAAATAGTATATAGCAGAGTGGAAAGCCCTACCTTCCGCATCCCCCCTTTTCAATTTCCTTCCTATGTTATTAAAGGGGAGTTGCCTGTTTCAGGATCACTCTCATGTAGCCTGTTAACCCCATTTGCAGATTTAAGAAAAGCGTTTGATAATGTGAACTGGAACACACTATTAAGGATTTTGAAGAGCACTGGAATACAGAAGACAGGCAGCAGTAATTAGAATAGAAGATTCAGAAAAGAAAGCCGTAATCAAGAAAGGAATAAGACAAGGATGCAGTCTGTCGCCCATGCTGTTTAACTTATATATAGAACAGGCGATGAAGAAAGTTAAAACAGAATATGGGAAAAGAATCATACTGCAAGGAGAAGAAATAAAAACCTTGCGCTTTTCCGACGATATTGTACTATTAGGGGAATCAGAAGAAGACTTGGAAAGCATAATAAATGGCATGAACGTAGTCCTGGAGAAAGAGTTCAATATGAGGATTAATATAGGAAAAACCAAGGTAATGGACTGTAATATGGGAAACAGTGGAATAGCAAAGGGTGTTAAATTGGGAAGGGATATTTTGATGGAAGTTAAGGAATTTTTCTACTTGGGAAGCATAATAACTAGGGATGGTAGAAGTATAGTAGACATAAAGATTAGGATAGCACAGGCAAGGAAGGCTATCTCGAAAAAGAGGGATTTACTTACGGTGTGAATAGATTAGTTAAAACAGATTAATAGATTAATAGATTAATAGATTAATAGATTAATAGCCCACGTTTTAAAATTAGCATTAGTGGGAAGTGTGTGGTGTAAGAACAGAAGAGGGCGGAAAGAATGTAATACGCTAAGCAGATTAGGGAGGATGCGGGTTTTGCTAGTTATAAAGAATGAAAAAGCTTGCGCAAGATAGGTTAGCATGGAAGGTTGCATCAGACTGAATAAGTTGCTTAAGTGGTCGAATTATGGTGTAGTTACTTCGCGGACAGATGTGCGGTTGACAAATTTATAACTGTGTCTGAGATTCAGGCAGTAGAGACAATAGACCGTCACGGTCAGCAGATATAAAACCTACGGCAGCACAATATCCAGCATTTGAACAGATAAATGTCTTGGGAGTGGGGGAATTTAAGGAAGAACGAGCATTTAAAAAGAAATTCGGTAGTGGGTGGGGATGAAGTTTTCTCGAGTAAACTTTGTCTTCGTCCCGAGGAACACTTCATCCAGGTTAGTTTTCGTTGTGACTGAAACTTGCAGTCAGTTTCTTCTCGCTTCTTCAAAGTTATAGTGGTTTATGGTGTGCTTCTGTAATAGTTATTTTGGAACCAAGAACCAGCCACCGGTGCCTTCACAGGTTCTGCAATTTTTCTAGTAACAATTTTAGTAACAGAGAAGCTGGTTACGGCGACGATATTGTCATAACTCTGCTTCTGTTCAGAGACATTCTCCAAGACCGTGGATACATTAACATTATGAACTCAAGGCAACACGAATTTCTATGTGTAGTAAATTTCTTAATTGGCGTCCAATATTTGTATTGTATATTTTGTTTTTTCAATAGTTATTAATCAAAACCAAAGAATATTTTCCTTACTCTACTAAATGATGGAATTAAAATTATCAATAATTGTAATAATGAAAGACGACATATAACAAATTGCCACACAACGGTGGAGAAAATGTTTAGCATCTAAGTCTTTACATTACAATACTCCCCTGGGAAATGTTTTCTCAACTGTAGTTTTCACATTAAAATTTCACTGGAAAGATGATTTAGTACAAAAAGCTGAATTAATTGTCATATACGAATTTTTCATGTTTTGTGTCATCTCATACCTTAGAAGGTATACCTAAGTCTATTCAATAGGAAATTATAATCTATTATTATATATTGTATCTATTATACATTTTTTTCACTTTAGATGTTTCGGTCTATCACATTAATATAAAATTTACACAAACTGGCGCAGTAAACCAACTTATTCTCGTTGACTTTTAAACTCCTATTCAGATCGAAATGTGAAAAACAAATTTCTGTCATCAATAACCTAAGTCAGGAAGCAATATTACTCTCACACACACTTTACCAGAGCAAGTTTAAAACAATTAATGAACTTCAGTACTCAATTTCTGTTTACAAGATTTCATAAACACATATATTAGAAAAAGATTACTTAATAAAGGCCACAATTCCTATCAAAGCATTAACCTTTTACGTTACCATGTCATTTCACCGGTCACTAAGAACATTATTCAGATTCTATGATATTCAGCTCATCACAAAATACATCCATAATTTATCCACAGTTATAAATAATTTGAAAGTCCAGGTAGATATAAACAACATTAATATCATAGTTTACCGATTAAAATGCAATTATTGTACGTCGTTACACGTAGAACAAATTAAAAGAACCAACATTATCAGAATTAGGGAACGTCGATATAGCATTAAACTTACATATTATACAGTCCGCAGTCGCCCCGGTAGGCCCAGGCCCTAAGTGGACTGTAGAGCCAAGAAGAAGAATGATACATTATATGTCATTTATACACCAATCATACTTTCAAGTGGGATGGTATCAAAATTTTAGATAACGACAGTAATTACAAACTACGTTTCAGAAACGTTTCAGATTAAACATGATACTATTACTCTTACTGTCAAAACTGACACTAATTATTTGAGCAATATTTATAGTATTCGTATCTATGATTTTCAATCTTTACACCTAAATAGTATTTATCTCTGTTATTTCATTTTTGTAATGTTTGGCTATTCTCTAATATATTTGTGAAATTGTCCATAATTTGTCTATCTTTACTGATAACTTGATGGGATTTCATATTCTGAGATGAATTTAATTAATTAATTCTAATATTTAACTGTCTATTTTGGTTTTATTAATTACTCAATTTCCTCTATTAACACTAAATTGAAAACTTAAGTGAATTAATGGCACACGAAAATAGTTGAACATAAACATCTAGGAGTGTTTTTTTATAATATCAACAGAGGATTTACATTTAATTACTTCGTTTCTGCCCGGTTTCACACAAAGTTAATTTCCATACGAAGGTCTCGTTAAAAGAAAATGAAAGTAATGCAGATAGAAACCATGAAGTTCCAAGTCTACTCACCACCTCAGTTCCGCTTTCTTCAGCGGGAAACGTCTAATTATTGGAGTTGAAAATTATTAGTTTATTGAGAGTTGGCACACATTGGCATACTACTTTACGTTCAGGCGGTAAGAAACTGTTTTGCGCGGTTGTTCATACTTACAAGTCCTTCAACCACGTTGAGTGCGTAGTTGAGCACCTGCGGAAATTAGGTTAACTGTAAACGCAACAGCTAGTGTAAATTTATGTAGTGGCATAGTGAGAATGCAAACGATTAGTAAGCCGTACGTAATTCACTGACTTCGTATTCAAAAAGGGAAAAGAAAATCATACGAGTAAGTGTTGAAGATTTTAACTACATCCGTTAAGGTTCTTAATATTACGCAGAGAATTTGTGCTAATTTTATTTCTGATCAGTTAAAGTTCTATGTATTTATGGACATGGTTATGAATGTATTTAACTCTCTCGCTTAAAAATAACGATTAACAAGTGTATCGTGATGTCTTGTTTTACTGTCAGGTATTATCTTCGATGATCAGAGTTTTGGTTAATTACCGTATTGAAAGTGTTCTATGTTATTTTTCAAAATATATTCTTGATAATTTTTATTTATTCTAGAATTTAAAATAAAAGTCTTTCGAAACAGCTTGACGTGTTTATTATGATAATTAATTAATGGTTTTCTTGTATTAATATCCAGTTCTTAGTAATGGCGTCAGTTGGTACCAGAGATTGTAAACTAACTGTTTCATAGGTGGGACCAGTAGAAAGCGTGTGTGTAATGTCGCCGGTTTCTCCCTCGGGTCTCCCATGCTAATATCTGTAATTACACCCCAGACATAAGTCTTAATTGTTCATTGTCCTGTGGCACACAAGGTCACATCGTTCGTTCTTAACACGACAGAAGACTTTTTGTGTGCGTAAATCAAGCAGCCTTTTTGGAAAATAAGTAACCTGCTTTGTCGTGAAAGGGCTCTGATTGCGAAAGTCGTCAAAACACAGAAAATGCCTTGAAACCTTTGATAGTTTTCGAGAAATCGTGCTGAAGACACTCAACGTCTTTGTGGCCCGCCTTTCAGGTGAAAATTTCATTTTACCTTAATATTTTAACGCTCTGATATATAAATCCGAAATATTTATTACAGAACTTTTCGTAAATATTTTATTTAGGAGTAAAAAAACTCTTAATGCCTTGTAAATGTGAGCCATTCTGGCAGAGAAATAGACAAACGTTGCTACATAGTTTCACTTCCCTGCGTGGACAATAATACGTGATAACGTCGCCACAATTTGCTCCGATGGCACATGCGAGAACTTGAAGGTAAAATCAGCTCCCTTCGAAAAGTATTATCGTAATGTATGGCAAGGCTCTTTCTTATCCCTAATTAATTACAAATTATATATAACAAAGTATCGGAATTATATTGCTCCGTATTTTTCTTAATGTCAAAACTATCTCGTAACAATATTCTATAAGAGCTGCAGGTAACAACTACTGAAACATCTATGAACATTAAGGAGACGCACAAATACCATCCTAGGAAAAAATAATTATAAGGCCACTAATTCCTGGAAGAAACGTAGTGAGTTTAATAATACTTTTCTCTCTTTCCTTGGCCATATAATGATTGTTTTAATAAAATTTATGGACAAACGTGCTAGCTTTTTGTAATTAATGTGTTAAATTAACATAGTATGTTGTGAAAGTGGTGACCTAACTTTCTGTAGTCTTGGTAAATTTTCTCTAGAACGTCCCGAGCTTATAAATCAAAATGATAAATGCAACCTTTTCCTTTTTCTGTTCCTGTATTCAAACAAACTAAACTTTTGTTTCGCAGTGTATGTGCTTGGTATATACCTCACTGAAAGAAACTGCGGTTTTTTTGACAACAAAGTTTATCCACCCTTCATTTTAAGCGTTCAGATGACGTCCATCGTCGGAAATACCAACTAGAGCCCCTGTATTAGAGGGACCTTAATACCAACTATGGGTCCTTTAATTTTAATCGCACTGTAATTGCGACTACCGTAGGAAAATGTAATCTATCTTACAAAATAACATTGTTGATTTTATTCTTTAAGAATATTTGTAATTGAAGAAGGCTAATATTGTTAAAATATACAGTCGGCAGTAATTATAATTGAAGGGCAAGAGAAAAATCAGAAAAAAAGAAAGGAATCAGTCAAGGATGCAGTCTGCCACCCATGCTCTTTACTTATATATGGAACAGGCTACGAAGAAAGTTAAAAAGGAATATGGAAGAGGAATCATACTGCAAAGTGTTAAATTGGAAAGGGAAATTTTGATGGAAGTTAAAGAATTCTGCTACTTGGACAGCATAATAACTAAATATGGTACAAGTATAGTACACATAAAGAGTAGGACAGCACAGGCAAGGAAGACTTTCGGAAAAAAAGACGAATTTACTAACGGCCATTATAAGTATGAATATGAGGAAATCATTACTAAAAATGTTCGTATTGAGTGTGTCGTTATATATGGGTGCGAAACGTGGACGGCAGGAGTTGCAGAAAGCTTCCAAAACGTGATGCTATAGACGAATGCTGAAAATATGATGGGTGGATAGAGTAACTAACCAGAAAGTTGAAAGCAGAATAAGAGAAGAGAGACAAATATGGAGGACTTTGACCAAGGAGAAAGGATAAGTTAATAAACCACGTTTTGAGACATGAGGGTCTTGTAAAATTAGCATTAGAGGGAAATGTGTGGGGTAAGAGCACAAGAGAGAGGCTAAGGATGAAGTACACTAAGAAGTTTAAGGAGGATGTGGTAGTTATGTAGAAATGAAAAGGTTAGCATAGAGGGTTGCGTTAGTCGAGTCTATGGACTAACAACTGTAACAACAACATGGAAAATATTTCTTATATAACACGCAAGTAAAGAGACATACAAAGTAAAGCTATTACATAAAAAATAATATTAATCTGTGTTAACAAACAATTATTAGAATGCTGATCGGGAAGATTTGTATTTTGATTGTATTAAATTTATGTATTAAAATAACATCAACAAATATATGTCTTAGTGGAAAAGGAGTTAATTTTATGTGCAGCTAGTTTGTTTCACCAACATAATAATGCACACATAATCCGGGCGTAAATTGAAAATTAATTAATATGTTCTTGTCGAATAATGACGGGCACACACATATTGGTCTGAGTTACGTCCAGTTTGGACTCACTTCGGAAACTAATTTTCTGTGCCTACAAATATCCTAATGGCCCTCATCCCTAATAGCTCTATAATGATGGCCTGGGGTCCCCAAATAAACTTAATGTTATTATGAAATGAATTTGTGTGTGTGTGGTTTTAAACTATTTTTGTATTAGAAATGTCTGATCTTTTGTACTTGAATGTTAATATTAGAAGACGTTATATGGTCACAGGTGTATGAAAAATATTTATTTCGGCATAGTTGGCCATAACCATGCACTTTCTGGCACAGATAAAAAATTAATTAATTACGTACATTTATAAATATAAGCAAAAATTTTATTTCTGTGTTATGTACTGCGATGAACTAAACGAGGATGTTAACGATGGTGGTGTTAGTAATACAACTGTTGCAGTAAGGAGCTCAGTTCTTCGAATCTCTCCAAACCCAAATATTCCACTGTTATGAAATGCGATCCGGACGATAGCATTGTGTATGGTGAAACGAGATGAATAGAAGAGATTTGCTGTTTTCGCAATACAGCAGTCCACCGTCCAGAAACGGAACATTGTTGTGGTATTCGTAGTTCTCGGGTACGACTTAAAATAAATGTTGGTAAATTTTATAGGTATTTATCGAGTACCAATTGTCCTTACATCATATATAAGACAAGCTTTGAAATAAAAAATAACGCGTGTGGCTATAAATATTTGTACCTTTGACTGGGAGAACTAATATGAAGAAATAACAGGAAGAACGTTGTACTTCTTTCAATGAACTACTATAAAGTGATACGCCAGTAGAGGTATTGAACATTTAAATTCAAGATGAATCCAATTGAGTGAACCTCTGAGTCAGCACAGACTATACGTAACTAATAACTCGTGGCCAAAATTTGTGCCTTTACACTAATCACTGAACTTGATCTGCTAAATTTAGTTTCGTTGCCTGTATGGCTGAGTTCCAATTGGAAGTAATTCTTCTGTATTTTGTATAAAACCATAGTTCATCAGTGTCAACTAAAGGGCTAAACATATATTTTAACTGCTGTCAACCCTCGCCTGGTACTGAAATGAGCAATGCACTTTAATAACCATCGTCAATTACATAATATAATTATATGAAATAATTTTTAAGTGTTTCGTGGGATTGGTGTTGGATATTTGGCATTTGTGTTTAAGTAATCTTTTTTGAAGAAACTTATTGATCAAACTTTGTGGATACGAATTAGCTATTAATATATCTTTGACTATTTCAATGTTGGAGTAATGAAACTTGTGATGAGACAACAAAATGGCTTTATCTGTAAGGTTATTTATAACCGAAATTTTTGTTGGATAAGATGAGAATAATAATAGTTTAACAGACTGCCTGAATAAGTTGGTTTACGATACCAGTTTGTGTAAATTATTTCCTTAACATTAGAAACAGACACACTTAAAAAGTTAAGAGTAATTTTTTTTCTAACTCGTGTGTGAATTACGAGACTTATAATGTGTTTGTGTTTACACTCTCTACTTCAAACCTGTTTATTATTGTCATTCTGTTGATAACATTTTCTGCATCATTCCCAATAACAAAATCTATACTATTTTATTCACGTTTAATCATTATGATCTTCACTTAAATTCACACACGAGACATAAAATTTTTCACTTTTAACAAATTATATCATTATGCCATTCCACCAATCTCTGAAAAACCTATTCCACTCCTACAACAACCAGCTCATAATTTATCCACTATTGTAAAAATTTGAAAGATCCAGTAGATAAAAACAAAATCCACAATGTCGTTTATAAATTAAATTCCAATGACTGTCCTCGTGTATACACAGGCTAAACTACAGGTGCAGTCAGCACCTGAAACAAGGAATGCAGCAGTTCTAATATTAAGTTTTCACCGGACAAATTATATTCCAAAACATATTTTAAATTCTAATTACACTATTGACTGGGACAATTTCCAAATTTTAGACAAAGACAGTAACTACAAATCCCGATTAGTTTCAGAAATTATTCACATAAAACATAAAATTAATACTCTGAATGTAAAAACGGGACTGATTTGTTCAGTAGTGTATATAATATCTTAATTCATTAAATGTAATGTATAAAATTATTATCTTCGTTTGATTTTTTTAAAATATTTTTGTCTTTTGGTCCTTATTTACTGTATTCTTTGGCTCTGCTGCAATATCTTCGGAATATTATAATTTCGTGCATTGTAATTCAGTTCAACCTGAAGAGGGTCCATATCGGGACCGAAACATGCAGTTGCTTTTGAATTATATTTTATGTTTCACTAATTTTGTCTGGTTTTGGCCTTATTTAAACTTATGGAATAATTTTACATTTATTCACGAAAATTTTGTAATTATGGTTCTTCTTAACCTCTGGAGGCCGTTATATAAAATTATCGCAATGTAGTGAATACTTTCCTGGTAGAGAGCAAGACCATACTTATAAGAGAACGTGGGCTTTCCCGGTGTATATTATTCTGAACAATTCTCGGGTTTTCAACCGGGTAAGTATAGAGTTTGAACACAACGTTTCCATGGCTTGCTCTGCCATCTTCTTCAGGTGAACTGACAGTGCCGAGTTCAGTGACTCGGCACCGTCAGTTCACCTGAAGAAGATGGCAGAGCAAGCCATGGAAACGTTGTGTTCAAACTCTATACTTGCCCGGTTGAAAACCCGAGAATTGTTCATAAGACCATACTTGTCCACATCACCTTATAGCTGAGCGATTTACAGTCGCGTATTCGTGAAATTCACCATTCGTTTGAAACCAATTTATGTTCAGCTTTAGAAACTTTAAGATTTCATGAATTTATATGATAGGTAAAGTAAATATTAGTAAACTTTTAAAGAAATGCTTGCAGCTCAATCAAGAATTCGCACTAGTATTCTTCTAATGGCACGCTTTTGCAACTTAAATATTTCATTTCTCCTGAAGAAAAAATCTAGAAGTTTTTAATTTTCTTTACCCTTGGAGGAAGACTATCTCTGAATGGTAAATACGTCTCTGGTTTATGCTTCAGCCATTTCTACGTACGTAC
Source organism: Eucriotettix oculatus (assembly GCA_034510155.1). Lineage (NCBI taxonomy): Eukaryota > Metazoa > Arthropoda > Insecta > Orthoptera > Tetrigidae > Eucriotettix > Eucriotettix oculatus. The sequence continues at coordinate 38,762,198 of CM067377.1, read as the reverse complement.
TGGTGAAATTTATCAATAGTCTTAAACATATATTATTAAACTTAAATGGTAGATATCAATTTTAAAATCATATCGTTCTCACCTATTTGTAAATAAACTTGTGTATTATTCCGTTACAAAATATTAACACTCCAACACATTAATTTTAATACGAGGTTATTTAACATAGAAATATTTTCACTATTATTTAGTAGGAATAAAAAAGTAAATATTTTAATCATAGTAACTCGAGTATTCAGGTTATGTTTTCTTTTCCAGACGAAGAAGAATCTGAAGTTAAAACTTAATAACGTATAGAAAAAGTTGGTAAGTTGAAGCTTTAGTGTAATAAATTTAAAATTACTCACAGAAACTTGTATATAATAAACCTTTCAATATCAAAGTTTTTATGTTTCCATTAAATATTTTTAAATTTTTAATTCCTATACAGGGAAATATTAATTTTATTTGTTGACATTAAAACTGTAATTAAATGTTCATCTTCGTGATTTGTGAATTTTCTCAATAGAAATTTAAATATATGAACCAATTTCAATGAAATTTGTTACACACATTCTTCAATAATACTCACAATAAATAATTTACGGGTTGGGAGCCCTCAGTATCACGATGTACCGAATTTGCTTTAAAAAAGTGTTCAATCTGCACGAACAGCTTCTACGCAGAGCGGATATGTTTCCAGTTAAAGATTACGACTGCATTACTCCATTTGAGTTCTTTAGTATTACCTGGAGTATTCTTAACTTTTTAAATATTCAGGGTGTATTTTATTTGGATTTTCTTAGTAGAAAGGAATATTTTTGAAATCCTTAATGAACGCCAAGTGTTGTTTATTTCCTTAAATTACCAGGAATATTTTTTATTTGCGAAAGATACTAAGTTTGCAGGTAAAATGTCTCCTGGCTGCGTGACACATAGTAATAATCTTAGTTATTTTGAAGTTAACCCTACATTAGCATATGACGGCAAAAGGGAATAGAAGTTTGAATCGTCATGAATGGTCCAGCCAAGAAAGTGACACTCCCGATTCCAGTTAAATGACGTATTGAGGAAGAGACGTGTCGAATCAATTTATTTTAGGGCCAAAATAAATAAATATGAGGACGAGGACACTACCCTAACTAATAACTCCACTTCAATTAAAACATATAAATACAATACGAGAATTTATGATGCCGTCAGCACGGAAGGCGTATTTGAAATTGTCAAAATCATCATATTACAAAATGTACATGAAATAGAAGACGTAAATTAATATCAGATTAAGTTCATAACCAAGTTGTGAGGAAAAAAAAATCATATAAATTAATTGTGTACTAATGGAATATTCTATGAACGCAACATACAATAAGGGCAATATATTCCAAAATTCGAGGAACGAAAAAGTAATTACGTTTAATTTTAAAGGGAAAAGTTCTTAAACGGCTCGTCTCAGATGATGTAAAGAATGTTTGAAGATAAGTTACAGAAATCGTTGCTTAGACCATTTCTTTCAAGCCGAACATTCCGACCTTGACCAAATCCTTGGGAAAGTGACTAAAACAAACCAATTAATGAGAGACAGGTTCTACCTGTGTAGTTATAATAATTAGGAAATGAGGGACACGCGGTGTTGTGTAATAAAATGTTCTACAAAACACAGGAACATATGATTCGTTCGATATTACTCGTGCTAAGTAAAAACGAATCAATTCGCTAATGTCTTGATAATTTTTAATATTTTATAATCAGCCTTTCTACCCCCTGCACACAACGATGGCGGTTGAAATTGCACTTAAAATCTCATTTTTCATCTCAGCAACCATGTTTTCGACTTTAATCACGAAGTTTTGAACATTTTTGTTTCACCTCCCTGCTGAATATATTTTCTATTTTATTTTGCCATCATAGTTGCCTCTACTATAATAGAAATTAATCACAGCTAATACATGTTTTGTAAATTAACACTGGAATATGTTTAATAGATTTTCTTACTGGAGTAATGTGTAACAGCAAGGCTCTTGCCACTCCCTCGGGGCACTTCTTTTGTCTTCATGACTCCCACAGGAGCTGTGCACTCCTGTGTTAGGGAGGGGAAACTGCAAATAAATGTACAGAAAGTCCCGAGCGGCTTAAATAACAAGCAACACTTATCCTGGTGAAACAGTAAACACAAACGTAGCATTCTTTAACTCATTGAAAGTAAACGTACGTTTTACAAATTTGTGCAAGAATTTAGAATTATGAAGCCAATCTTCAACGTTTAAGATGGTTGGTTATTTAATAATTGTAAGCTCTAAGAAAATAACTTGAAATATATAACTACATACATAACAGGAGATTATCTTAAAAGTTTGAGGAAGGTGACAGGATTAGTTTTAAGAAGTAACTTATAGTATTCAACGAATTTTGAACTGTTTGTCTACAAATCTTGAGTAAAAATTCGCGACTAATAGAATTTTTATAAGTATTAAATATCGCGGGCGCTCGTACTTCCATTGATTAATATCCGAGTGAAATCACCTCCTCATGTCCAGCATATTATACTAAAAACGTGAATCTACCCATATATGCTATAGTCAAGAGGTAAATATCAAACAATATACGAAAATAGACCATGGACGATTTCGGATATTCAGACTGATCTATCATTAGCCACGTATCAGCACAAGAATCGTTCAACTGAATATTGGGACCATAAATTTACTGAGTTAATTAACAAATATGACCACGCTCAACAAATATATATCACTACAAAGAGCAATGAGCAAGGGATAGAATGTTAACTTCACCGATACGCCAGGACTGTAACATCGGAAATATGTGGAATAATGACAGCAATAAAAGTAATCAAGCAAACGAATTTCAACAAGTTTATCATTTTATAGAATTCCCGTACTGCAATATATAGCATCTATAACAGAAAAATGAACATGGAAATGATCAATACCATAAGTGAAATGCACCATAACTTAACTACCGCAGGTAAAACTGTGGTATTGGCGTGGGTCCCAGGAAGTATAAGCACCACTCAAAACCCCATAAACGAATATAGCACACAAAGGATGACGTCAGACGACTGCAACTCTTGCGCTTATAAGATCTCATAACCTGAATGATAAGTTGAAACATACCTGTAAATAGATGATAAACAAATGGTACAATATATGGAAAACCTAAAAATCCAGTGATCTTCACAAAGAGACTTCTATAATCTAAGTAATAACACAGATTTTGGAAGAAAGGAACAGGTTACCATTACCAAAATAAGAACTGGACACTGAAAATTAAGCCACACTTATCTGGATAGATCCATCCCACCGTCATGTGATCTATGTAAAACTGCCTTAAATATAGTTATCAATCCATGCCCTAAATATCACCAACACAGACTAAAATGCCTACAGGGAAAAATTACAAATCAATCTTGGATTCCCATGAATATCAAAAAGACTTTATTAAGTGTTGTAAGGACAAGATTGTTGCAGAATCGATACGCTGGCCACGTGTCACTCCAAATTTGGAATGTGTCACGCAAGATGCCAGTCAGCAATGGCCCCGGTAGGCCCAGGCCCTCAATGGGCTGTAGAGCCTAAGGAAGGACAGTAAGATTTTTTACTTAATTTAAATGTATTAATTTTGTGTTTTTTTTATTCAAAAATCAAATGTAATGAAGACAAATAATTAATTAGTGGTTAACGAACAGAAAAATGGACATTACCAGTATCTTATTTTGGAAATTCATAATTGTAAATACTATGTAAATAAATAATTGTAAAATAATATGTAAATAATTATCACTGTGGTCGCTAATGACCAGGCAGTTGATGTGACATTTATTAAGAAAAAAACGCGAATCACCAGGCTCTCAAACTTCGAAGTTCTCCTATGTGCTTCTGTTTGATGCTGTTGCAGTCATGATCTCCCTAAATATAATAATGATTTACGTGTGTGTAGTTTAATTTAAGTTATAAATAAGACCTAAAAGTATTAAAGTTATAATTAATTTCCAATAATTTCTAAATATTAAATAATGAAAATAATAACAAATGTAGATTAGTTTCCGAAACGCTTGACATTAAACATAATTCTAATTCTCTTAATGACAAATCTGACTGTTTTGTTGAGCTGTATTTATAAAGTTTCTTTGAAGTGGCGTATGTCCATTTTATATTATATGGAGATATTTGAGGGTTTGCATTTGAATGGTTTTAAAAATGTTGCTGTAAATTAATTACGCTCATTATATGTTTTTAAATATTAATTTAATACGATAATTTAATAATGTTTAAAGTATTAGTTAAAATAAATTTATACTTGTAATTAACTCAAATGGACCATTTACAATGTTACCGGTAACAAAATATGAAAACCATACATTTATGGAATATTAAATAGGGGATTTCAATTGATGGAAAGTAATTTTTTTAAACTTTTATTAAACATCTAAAAAACAAAATTAAAAGGCTTTGTGTGAGTTTAATTCTTATCTGTATGAGAAACTTGCTGAAAGTAGTCATGATGTATTGGGCGGATATAAGGTAATAGATTCATCATATAGTTGAATTTTTCAGGTGTAATGGGCCTATCATTGTATTGGTATTATATTTTCAAATTTTCGTGGTCTTCCTCGTTCGGGGAATAAATTTAGTGTTTAAAACGCAGCATTTTTTTCAAGTGAAGTTTCATACCCTTAACTCTTGTCCAACATATCTTTAGCTAGTTTACCTCTTCATCATTATTATTTTTCCTCCTCTTAGAATTAAATGTTCTAGTGGCTTCGTCGAAACTAAATCATTCATCGTTTCAGTTCATGTAAAACAAATTATTCATGTATTCGGCATTTTTGAAAAGAATATACAACAATTGTTTTCTCTTATAGATGAATTAGAGAAATTATGTGGTATAATTTTTTACTAAATTTTGGGGAAAGTGGGCTTACTCCATTTTCAAAGTACATTCATTAACTAGGTAAATTTTTATTGACAAAATGTTGATAACTTTGAAGGATATTTGCGGCACTTGTTTGTAGATAAAAAGCTCATAGCATATTGTATTCATTATTTTCATTAACTATATTTCTTTTGTCAAGAAAGGAGTTACACAACTCTCAAAGAAAACAGCTCACCCAAACGTAAGCTTTTTATCTTTGTTACCATGTTTTCGACTGTCCTCTGGTGTAATTGTACTTTTATGTCTACAAATTTTAATATCTTCATTGTCAGTTTGATGGGGGCCCGTATTCTGACAGTAACATGCCATTAAGTTGGATTAAATAAATTAGTTATAATTTCTATGTATACCTTCATCTAGTCTTCCTAAATCTCCATGAAAATGATCTCTAGCAGTAAATTTCAGTGTTTCCAGCTTTTATAAGCCTGACTTCATAGTTACAAGAAATTTCTGCAATTCATTGCTACACACGGCGTGGTCATTCAATTTTGAATGTATAAAGTCAGCCGAACGTTTTGATGTTCCTGCCTGAGAGATTCTTTTGCGCATTGGAAAGCATTTATAAACTACTGTACAGTCTCTATGATATGAAAAAAAGACCGCGCAACTTATTTCCTTGTGGTTTCGTTTCAAGGTCACTGTGGTTAAGAAGTATATTCTTCTGAGTACTATTGTGATAATTTAACGTGATATCTCTAGTAAGAGGGCCGGACAAACGTCTGTAAACGTGAATTTAGGACTAGCGTTTTTTGTTTTGGGTTTACAGGCTACATGAAGGTGATCCTGAAACAGGCAACTCCCTTTTAATAGCATAGGAAGGGAATTGTAAAGGGGGATGCGGAAGGTAGAGCAAGGTTAACTAAGGCCCCCGGCCTATGATTTAAGGATCCTACCAGGTGTTTCACCTAAAGAGATGCAGGAAAACCCTAGAAAACCTGCATCAGGTAGGTCGGGTATTGGGTATTATTCTCACGCCCTTCCGAATGACGAGAGACGAGTTTGCTTTGGGGTCGCAGCATTCCCTTCTCCATGTCTTCACAAGTTTTAGGAGACAGTTGGCCGACTGATCCAATGTGATCAGCGGACAACTCTTGCCACATGACTAAGGTCTTTGACCCCAGTACATATACGTCCTAAAATAGGTGAAGGTGTCTCGGCATGTGAGAATTTTGATTAAAAAAAACCAGGGAGAGTGCGAGGCATGGCATTCCCGACATTATCAGGTGAGCCCCGCAGTCACTCTGGAGTGAAGTACCTGCGAGAGAAATTCTCACTGGCATATGCCTCTCTCCTCCACTTTAATAGCATAGGAAGGGAATGGAAAAGGGGGGCTGTGGAAGCGACTGCACATTGTAATTTGTTTTGGGTCGCTCCGAGATGTAACAGTGAGAATTAGAGAAAAATTTGAAATGTACCTGATTGTGTTGTTGATATAAGCCAACTATTTATTCAATATTTACTCGGGTGTTTTGCGGTGATAATTACATCCCATTACGTAAATACTGCTTTCGAAGTTTGTTTGCACCATTGGATGAAAGCCAAATTCGTGGGGTAGTAAAGAAAATTGTTCGAAGAGTTATTTTGAACGAAGTAAACGTGCTTTGAAAACGTTAAGGAGAAAGCGAGCTTTTAGCAGAGTGAGAACGAGTTAAGTGACGCCATCTCACGCTTCTGGCAGGCTCTCTTGTACTCAATCATATACCATTGACTTGCTAAACATATCTTAAATATTATAATCTATAAATCAATAACGAACTTATGCAGGCATCCATATCAACGCAAAATAACTTAACAACTGTATTTAACGTCTCCTATTAAATTGTGTGCCTACTCGATTACAGATATATTGTCAAAGACTAGTTGAAGACAAACTATTTCTAGGGAGAAAATATTAGATACAGAAAGTAACACATGGCAGCCATGCAGCCAAAATTAATAGATATAGTTAAGGCCACCATAGCATGTTTAATGTTAATAGAATGAAGGTTGCTTTTTATGTGCGACATTTCAGTGAAAATTCGTTTTCTATGATTGGATTCCTTATTTAAAATCATAGTTCATCTAAGTGGAATATATTAATTAATTTTAAGCAATGTGGCTGGACATATAATATGGAGATCTGCAATTATCTTTGTATCGTTTTATTCTACGATTCAATGACGTTTTAGTCTGTCCAATATAGCTCAAGAAATAATTTGATACGCTATATTATGATGATCAGATGTTTCGATTGGATCTTTATAACCTTTTATGAAGCGGATAAATGATGCTTGGATGTGAAAATAATAGAAATATATTTTTAAGCAAAATGATAAATTTATTATACATGTAACGAAGAAAATGAAGTAAAAAATGGTTAGATCTTTTTTGGGGAACTGTATCGGCATTATTAATAGATTTTATAAGCCTAAACTTTTTGTTGTGAACTCAAATAGTAAGAGAGCTTTAATTAGATATTTTAGATTATTTTACTATGAATTTCATTAAATAACAAATTACCTTTACGAACTGAATTGTGAATCATGATCTGTTTCTTGGTAAGAACGATTGTGCGTAAGTTCCTGCTCTATCAAAAGAATATATATATATAACGAATTAACAATTTATAACATAGAAATGGAAAATTTACTCTTTTTCTTAATATTAAACAGTAATAACTGTTAGCGAAGACCGCTGTGGCATTATAATTGACGGTGAGAATAATTTTCTTGACAACAAATTACTACCGATGCTCAAAAGTTTGAAGTCATTGACGCACAGTCGGTGACGTTAAGCTTCTGGAACATAATGGCTGGCGTCTCACATCTCTTCTATAAGTGCCTGTCTGAAGTCTTCTCTGAATTTCTGACGTATCCTCTACAGCTTTCCTGTCTTAATTGCCCGTCTGACGTCTCGCCTAGATCTTCGCTTCCATAACATTTTATACGTATCTCGATATTGGCCAATTATAAGCCATTATTATCTCCACAGCTTTTAAATGGGTCAAAACTTTTTCATCCAATACTTGAAATCTCACGTTAAGAAATATTCTCACGTCGTGTGAAATAAACCCGTTCGTGTTAATATAGTGGCATCCGAGATTTTCCCCTTGAGTAATTTCTAATCATTGGTTTTAATCACTCACTGGTGACCGATTGAATGAAAATTTTTGTCACGCCCTTCGGTACCTGAAGTGCAATGACCCCAAGCACCGGAGCTCAGAAAATTTGGTTTCACAAAATTATTTAAATCAAAACAAAGAGAAATAACCCCCTATTATTTTATTTGGCGTATGTGCACTACATATTATACAAATTATTTGATGGGTCCAGTTGGCTCTGGATAAGTGTAAGAAAATTATGCATGGATTTTGTTCAACTTCACAAGTGAGCTGGTAGGTTCAGCTGAACTCTCTAAATTCAGTGGAAACTTCATCAGCTACGTTAGCACGAATAAAACAAAATATATCGTCAACATATATGTGATAAGTATTGGGCCTGAAACTAAATTATCAGTATAATTTAGTCTATAATCAAGGTCAAAGTTCGTACAAGTTAAAAAAGTGTTTTAATTTTTCCATAATTAAGCCTTACTGATTTCATATTCCTTCATCTTTTACGTTTCAATTGTAACGTTTGTTTCCAACATGCACCCAAGGCTATTATAATTGCTTATTATATCTGGTTTTAGAGTGAAATCGAAAATAACGAAAATTTATCAACAACGTCTTTCTCTAAGTATAGAATGCAAAGATTCAGTAATATAGAAAAAAAACAGAATGGAGAAGAATTCTGTCCAGATAATTACGGGACAATAAATGAGCGGAAAACAAGGAACATAACAAAAACACAGTAAGAGATTAAATTAACAATATAGCAGTAAAAATATAGTGTCATAGATCAACTGAAAATAAAAAAATGTTGCCCAGCCCTTTTTTGGGCGAATGAATTTTTAACCTACCTCTACCAATGCAATAATTTGGAAAAAAGGAGAGGGTAGAAAAATCAAATACTGGAGAATTCTCATTTTTCACATTGTCAAAAATAAGTTTTCTGATGAATCGATTTTAAACAATATTTCCGGGGCAAGTTTTTGTCAGAACATGTTTCAGGCATAGAAGTGTACCTAACAACATCGATGTTGATAATCTCGGAAACGAAGTGTTTTAACAAATATTTCCCAACACGATAGAAATATAATTTTTCATATTTTTGTCAAACAGACAAAGTGAAATTACAACGTATATGCATGATCCTCTGAAAGGTTGAAAAAATTATTGACTTTTTAAATCTTCGAAGAATACTGTTTCATTAAAAGAACATTTTACAGCATACTCCTGCAAATTGACTTTAGCTTTTCCTTCGTGTTTATAGATTCATGCCAAGGAAATCATAGAATTACTATTTATATCAAATTTGTTTAGAGGTGCCGATATACGATGGTATTGTAGAGAGTTCACTTTAATACAAGTTTTTGTAACAACAAAAAAATTCTGAAGAAAAAATTGACGCAAGGAAATATATGTTTAGTTCAGGATGTGAAAAATTTCATTCGTAAATGTTAACGTATAATAAGTACACGGTGTGATAAAAATACTTTGCCCCTGTCCCATTGGGAAGAATATAATAAATGTTTCTTGGCAATGTTACTAACCTCTCTCCAACGGCTCTTCCTTCCTGACAACACTACTCCCCTTCACCTTTACTGTTCTTCTACTGCGCACCTCGCACGACATGCATTTATACGCGGTCTATACGTGACTGGCTTTTCCAGTTTTATTTCTTTTGGGAAATTGGCAAAATTGTACAGAAACTCGTTAACTTTGAAAAGCTAGTCAGAATTGTGTCATTATCACAATAGCTCAATACTTGGTAGGTTTTCAGGAGAGAGAGAAAGAAACTGCGTACACAGTGTTACAGTGTTAGGAAGGACAGTCACGACAAACACGCCAGGGTCGTTTCAGCAACAGGCTTCTCACTGGCCACAACACAATCAACCGCAAGCTCGCCGTCACTCCCACAAACACAGAACACAGTGAATTGTCGGACGTGGTAATCCGCTCCACCTGTTACGCAGCTCGTACACTCTACAGGCAATATCACAGAAAAGCACATACGCAATACCTCCGTGCACATGGAGCCGGGACTCGTCGATTGTGGTCCCATATGCATTCAAAATGGAATACATATTTTTCACATAACCAAATATCAAACTCTTGTTTGAAAGAGACCAACGGGCAGGTAGAAATAGCAACATTTAACCTTCAAAAATAATTTTGTAATTATAGTCTAATCTAGATTTAAAAAATTAATGAATATTTACTTTACAGAGTTTAAAAATTGACGACTATTATCAAAATACATTTTAGTCTCAAGTCAGAGTTTAAAGCAATGAAAATTGATGTCTTCCTGGTAACTTATAATTTTTTGTATTTAAGTTGGCCAAATAGCAATCACAGGCCGTGTCCACTTACTTGGAAGGTATTAAAGATATTTCAATAGAAAATCTGGCATACCTTCCAGTAGAAAATTATCTGCACTTCAAATGCGGGCCGTCGAAATTTGTGCGTATTCCGTAGATCGATATTAGTGACCGGGTAAGATTCGGATTAGTACATAAGGCAATAACCTATAATTCGTGTAATCCTCACGTCTTCATGAAGGTTTAATTAAAAAAATAGTATACAATGAATTCATTTTCCAATTTAATGTACAGCACCAAGCACTCAAATATATGAAAAGGTGTGGAGGAATTTCAACACAAGTTATTAACAAATGTTACTGTTGGAGAGATTTTAGATTTAGTTAGATTTTTTTTAGATTTATTATTATTCAATCCATTAGTCCTCGGCTGAGGAAATAGGATACATCAAACTAATATTACAAGAAAAATACAAAATTTTACAATTAAGAATTGAAGGACAAAAAGAGGAAAGATAAAATTCAATCTTCAATTTGTAGTCGACGGAGGAGGCAGCAGAAGATCGTGCGTAGGTTCCCGTCGAACATGAAAAAGAAAATAAGTCAGCAGTTAAATTCTAGTAGAGTATTGTTCTAAAATAATAGCATAATTTGATAGGACACCAGCAAACTGTTTTAGTCCTTCCTATCCACGAACTCTTTCAGTGAATAATACGCTTAATTCATTATCAGAGATTTACAACTCTTTATAAATAATTTTTGAACCATTAAAGCTTTTATTTCTTCCGGGAGAGTATTGTATAAATTTATACCGGAATAATGAGTGCTTGTTTCAAAAAGACTTAGACGATGTTTTTCAACACGGATCTGAGAGCGATTTCTTGTGTTGCACGAATGGCTTGAACCGTTTAGATCATATTGATTGATGTTGCCCCTTACAAATTTTAAAATTTCTAGAATATACGTACAAGGCAAGTTTGCAAAAAAAAACGGTTTGCAAGTGGTATTCCACTCCTCGTGATTATTAACGGAGTATTTACGAAGGCAGTGGGACGAAACGGGGTGGTTACACAGTGAGCAGCACCGTTTTAGGCCAGGATATTCTTGTAAGAGTCAGTTAGTCACAGTATGTCAAGATATATCTCATGTGATAGATGAGGGATGCTGTTGTAGTTGATTTTTCAGAGGCTTTTGACCTTGTACCGCATCATAATCTTTTAGTGAAATTGGATAAATCGGGCATTGAGAAACGCGTATTAAACTGGATTTACGAGTTTCTGGATAACAGAAAGCTCAGTGTTCGGATAAATGGAGAAATATCTGAGCCAGTTGAAGTCACGTCAGGGGTGCCCCAGGGAAGCGTAATCGGACCACTAATGTTTTTAGCATTTATAATGATTTGGCGATAGGCATTAAGTCTCGGATAAGATTATTTGCCGATGACTGTATCATTTACAGAAAGTTTGGAAACGTCGTAGATGCAAATATTCTTCAATCTGATCTAAACAGAATTCAATGTTGGTCGGTCGAAAATGGGATTAAAGTAAACGCGGCAAAAAGTAAATGCATTGTATTTACAAAAAATGAGAAACGTTTTTCGAGTTCAATATTAATTAGGGGATGAAAATATATTACAAGTAGGCACTTGTAAATACCTGGGCGTAACTTTGAGCAAAGACCTAAATAGGGGAGAACACACAAATTCAGTAACTGGGAAAGGGTGGAGGGCGCTTCACAAAGTCAATAGAATACTGCGAAAAAGTACCAGGAAGGCCAAAGACATCGCTTATAGATCTTTGGTTCGGCCTATCCTTGAATATGGGGCGGTGTGTTGGGATCAGATACACGCGTTGGACAGGCTTCAAAACAGGGCGGAAAAAAAATATATTTATAGGGGTACGGGTAATCTGGAGGCTCTAACAACTAGAAGAAAGAGGGCCAGGCTTTGTGCACTGTACAAAGTGTATACAGACGAAACGGTCTGGACTGATATCAAAACTCGTATTCATTTACCAATTTATATAGCGAGAAATGATCACTCATTCAAAATTAATCAGAGAAACAACGAACTGACGTGGGTAAATACTCCTTCGTAAATAGGACCGTAAAAGACTGGAATGATTTGCCTGCAAGTCTACTAGCGACTTTTCCGAAGAGTGTAAAATCAATTAGGGACCGAATTACGGACTTAGTTTAACCTAATATATTTAAGCTTAGTAGTTTTAATTTTTTTTACCTTATATTCATTATTGGAATATTAAATGTATGTTGCCACCGGGCACAGCCCATTGTGATGAAATAAATCTATCTACTTACGATCCGGCAACAAGCGAAGTGGGGCTAAGGCACATGTAGAGATGAGTGGAGAAGACCGATATTAGCGTAGAGTTGAAGTAAATAGTGTCGTTCTTGATGTAGCTAATGCCTAATCTCAACTCGTAACGGCTTGAGGGCGGACAGAGGGCAGGGAGTCGAGGCTTGGAAGAATGAGGCAATAAATTTTGTGAAAATCAAACTGAGTTGAGTATTGAATTCGTTGTTAGTTGAATTGTATCATTCACGATGCCGGTTGAATTGATGTTCAATGGTAGATGGTAAAGGATGGTAAAGGAGAGGGAAGGGAGGATTGTTTATTATGAGCGACATTAGTGCCACATTTGTCTTTTCGGTGTCGTTGAGATAGACAATAATTTAATATTCTGCTCCTTCCACATGGAGTACATTACCAGCCCTGCGTGCACACCGGCCAAAATGGTTCTCGGGTTCTCTGTGATTAAAGCATCGCTCTCAGTGTAGTTTGTGACTAATGTCAACAGCAAGACGGTGGACGATTACTATCTATGCCATTGGGAGACGTTAAATATTTATAAGGCGTAACAGTTTTCGATGTCGCTTGTTTGAATACTGAGACGTACCGTGCGGGTTAACTTCAGAACTTTCGAAATGGAGTGGGAATGAGGGAGATCAAAAGTCCAAAAGGAGCGGGATTAGTGTATAATTTGGTCTGTGAGTATTCGCAGAGTTGGATAGTGACGTTCACCGTGACGGTTAACATGAAGTTCAGGCACCACCGACTGTGGTTGGGGAGATTCTCGACAAATAGATGGGGTGAGACGGTGATGAATATTTTAATATGACTCATAGAAGTGTCACAGCTACAAATGGTATCACTCGTGAAATCTATAATTCACCTGTACCAGGAATTGACTTTCCCGTGATACCGGGAATATTTCTAGATTTAGTTAAGGCTTATTTTTAACTCGTTTATGGCACCGAAGGGTGTTGCACGGAAATAATTGGATAACGACCGAGATTGGTGTGGATTCCATGGTTTTGTATCTGAATTGATTACTGACATTCACCATGCATCAAGTTCGGCTGCTTCAGTATGGTTCATATCGTGAAACATATTTGTGTTGTGTTCAGTTAAGTTAACTCCCAAGTGGCTTTTAAGATGGTCCCTATTATAGATTTTTCCAAATGGGAGCCGATTTCACCTTAAAGATGTTCCCTGTGTCAACCAATCAAATGTCACATAATATTGTCCACACAGCTGAAGTAAGGTTTTGTTGAGGAGGAAGTGAGACGACATGGTAACGTTTGTCTATTTCTCTGTTTACATTCGCAGAACGACTCCTATTTTAAAAACACTAAAGAGTTGTTGTCTTAAAGGAAATGTGATACAAGAAACTATAGTGTCAAATCTATACTCTTTAATGTCGTTAAACAGTGAATCACATTTGTGGCTAAATCACGTTTCGACCAAGAGATTAATGTCGAATTAATTCTTATAATGTTCTAATATTTTATATATCCGGTCCACATCACGCACTATTCAAGTTACCTATGATACTAATTGATAATAAAAATGCTGAACTGTTTTTAAATCACGCAATTAATTATAATTAATAAATATAATCCTGATTATTACTTCTTGGCTCTGCAGAACATTCAGGGTCTTGGGTTTACGGGTCGATTGAGGACTGTCATCTTACGTGATACATTACGAATTTGTAGTGTTTCGTGGTCAATGTATCGATTCACCAGCAGTCTTAGTCCCCCAGTCTCCGTGACTATGACGACGAGAGAAATGTCCCAGCCCATACCAGGAATTGAACTAGGGACCTCTGTGTTGTGAGCAATCGACGATACCCACTAATATAATTAATAATAATATAATTTATTAGTTTTTGTTATTAAGAAAGACAATAGTGTCAGTGTACCTTCTTTATTTCAGCTTATGTTAATTTTCCTAGCTCAGTAGTTTTTCTTCTTCCAATGGCTCAGCAGTCTTGAGGGCATAGGCCTACCGCGGCGGCTGCGGATTGTCATCTGGCGTGACACATTCCGAATTTGGGGTGATACGTGATCAGTGTATCAATTCCCCAGCAGCCTTAATCCGGGTCCTCGCGATACAAACATCCAAGCCCATGCGAGGATTCGAACCCGGGGCCCCTGAGTTGTGAGGCAGCAACTCTAGCCACTATACCACAGGAGGTCGGCAGTTCTGTAGTTACGTTTACATATAAATATTGTAATCATACAGATTATAAATATTTATTTCTGTTATAATAAGTAAAATGGGAATTTCAAACACCGTCAAGACTATTTCGGTTAAACTTAAATTACACAGATCTAATGAAACTTTATAAAGCCGATTTTGAGGAAGTTATCAGAGATTGGTCTCTTACGTTTAGTTTCGCTCAAAATAAACACAAGTAAAAAAATAATGAGGAAATTATTGAGGAAAGACAACGATTTAATATTCTTTCTTTGATGTTGAATTGAGTTCGAATGCATCTAAAAAATTCAGTGTCATATTTGTTGGCTCGGCTTCTTTGCGTCAGATAACTGAAAAGACTCTGAGAATGTCACTTTTCTCGAAGGAGAAGCTTAATAGAGCGTAGGAGACTGCGCTTGAAGCGAGCTCGCTTCTCTCTTAAGTAAAAATCCCGCGCTATTCTTCTCGCGTCACAAAAATAAGCAAACCAGTCTTAGCGAGCAACATGGCGACTAGAAAGTCGTCATGGCAACGGCTGGGCTCCATGTGCCGCTCTATTGCTGTGTAATTAAGCTGTCCAGCAGACCCTTTTTTTATTCCGCAACAATACGTAGTCAGTTTCTAAAGAAATGCGCTCAACTCACAAGAGATTAACTGTCTTCTTTCTTTTTAAAGAAAAAAAAGTCGGACAGCTACTTTTCTGTAAATAACAATTTCATTTGTTTTATATATTTTTTCTTTTCACTATTATTGCCCCGTTCTTTGAATTCTAGATTCTCCAATATTAAAATAGGTTTACTCTATTTTCTTATGAAGTTACTATTACTGTTAGCTTTTGACACCTAATAAACTAACCTAATTTAAGACAAACCAAAACCATTCAAACCGTAGATATCAGTCTAGCATCGTCCCGCTAATGGCAAAGTCTGTTTGGCAATGAGGTTAGCTAACACCAATGTGATGTATAAAATAGGTAACCATATGAATACTACGACATTTTAATCATTTCAAAACTAAATAGCCAGTAAGTCGGAAATAATTTGTTTAATTACATATGTTTTTCGATATTTATATGTAACTCCCCTCCATCTCCAGCTATATGGCTGCTTGTCTCCCAATGCTGAATGAAATTAAGTAGATACACAAAAAACATGGAGAGAAACTTTATCAATATCATGGACCGCGAGAAATATTTATTTGACGTAAATATAGGTTCATTTTGTATATTTTATGATTTTCGCCACTAATCTCCCGCCCCTATGGGTTGTAGTCGTCTATTACCACAGTAGTGTTTGTTTTCGGGACGTGTACCAAAGGTTGTCAAAATTTCTCCTCGCGTTAAAATTTGTGTGCGGAACATTCATTCGAAATTTAAGTTTTCTTTACACATAAACTGTGAAATTTATTTATAAGAAAAAGATGGTTGATCTATCTCTTGGGTCTTGTAATTGTGAAATAATTGGTAAATTCATTGAACGCATAATTAAATGAAATTTAAGTTTCTAAATTGTTAATAAAATATATGAACAGCTTTTATAACTCACATAATCTTCGTCCAATGTCTCGTATACAGTCAATTCTTTCTTTTAGAATTTTCTTTTAATTCCTGGTATGTAATGTTACACTTCGTTAGATTCTACTTGGTATGTTTAGATGCGCATTAGGGAAGGGAGAAGTAGACTATTGTCTTTTGAGGAGGAACTTTCCCTTCAAGCTGCCTGATGGAGCGGTACTATCATTATTAAAAACATGAATTCTATTCATAGGAACGGGATATGAAGACTGCGACAACGTCATTTTAATTGATGTATTAAATTTTAGGGAAGAGTTTCTTGACATTAACATATCGTGAACTGACAGCAATATATTTCCTAGCGCCAATATTTTCAGAACTGTTTTCACATTTTACAAGGATTGTAGTTAAAGTGAGCTCCTGTCTACCCCGGCTGCAACAAGGGTGGAGGTGTCAACGGCGAATCGTGTTGTCACAAGACTAGCTAAATCTCCCGAACTGCACACCTTTTTCTACGATCTATATCTTTTATTATAAGCTAATATGTTTGTAACTACAATTTAAGAACATATTATAAACTTGTTGAGGATTCACATTAGAACTGAAAAATGTATTGTAAATTAAATTACAATTTTTAAATATCGGTTTTTGGCCTCATATAAATTTAAACATCACGGATGATGTCATCAATAATACAGGTTTAACATCAAAAAATAAATTTATGCTCATTATTAATAATTTAACGTCTTTTTTCTATTTTTAATCTACACCGCATGGAGTAGACCCAAAATAAGGCGTGAAACGATGCGATTTATTTTCAGTTGTAGAAAATAATAACTAATTGTATTTACATTTTCCCACTTTCCGGTTATTTCAATTATTTTAAAATCCATTTTCTTGCTCTGAATGTTACATGGTAAAAGAAATAAGCTTATAAGTGTTTGTTTCTCATTTTCTATTGTGCAAACTTGCTTGTTTCACCTTAAAGGTTTGTTTTACGCGCATTAGAAAGATAATGAAAAAAACTTCATATGTTGGCACTTGTAATGTCCTGTAGCCAAAAACCTTTTTATCCTATTTCTTAACATTTGTATGTACACTACAAAAGTAGAATAATCTTTGGCAACAATTTTTTAAACTCATTAACGTGTTTCGTGAAAAGATAATACGGATGATCGGCTTCAATTGTTGGTCAATTCCATTCCTTTCATATGTAACGTATGTTTATGTGTAAAACCACGTTTTTTAAATTAATTAAGAATATAATACCGCTTTAAGAAATAAATACGCCGAAGAGAGGGTTTATTAGTGTAAATATTATAATTAGCTGCGGTGCGCTTTATTCTAGCGGAACATAGGATGTTTGCGGTAGTGAGTAGTTGATCCAACAGTTGCTATCAAGGCAGGGTTGAGTGCACTGAGCGACAGGGCTGATTCTATTAACTCTGAGTGGATTCTATGCACGACTAACGTACTCGATTAATCGACGGAAGCTCTAATGGGACTCGCACTGAGGAATACATCAGCTCAAATTTGCTTGTTCACTGCAGAAATGACAAACGCGCATAATACAATTACGTTTACACGGATTAATACCTTCTTATATTCAAAAAAAAAATGTACAAAGATGGCTACTGGGGAAGTAAGAATAAACTGGGCAGGAGGGGATTCGTGGTCTTCAAAGTCAAATATGATTTCCACTGTATCCTTTCATTCCACTACCTTTTTTATCGCCAATTGTAACGAATGGTAAGAAAAAATGAGTCCCAACCCAGTTAGCATGATCAATAAATTTATAGGACTACAACTTTAAAGGATGATTTTTTTTAAAGGATAAATTCTATGTTTTTACTTAATTACAGAAATGTAAAGGATTCGATTAAAACTTAATGACAGTAATTATGGGGGAAAATATTCAATTACATATTCTGTTGAAGATTATACACAATTAAAATTCATTAAATAATAATCCTGGAGCTAAACTTACAATTCTTTATACATAAAACGAATATTGACGCAGCTCAGGGCGTTAGCAAGACGCTGAGTGATATAAAGTTCTCCTACACAATTCTTTCTTGTCGTCGTACGTCGTACCGATTGTGCAATTGTTTTGCCATCATATATCGATCATTGGCATCACGAAACAGCATGTTGCACGGCTCTGAGCTACGCACCTGCGAAGGTCGAATTCCTTCTCAGCAAACAGAGCACGCAGTCGTCGTGCCTCATTGGCTAACACGCTTGCTCAATGTCCTCTTTGCTTTAAGGAGGACACTAAGGCCGGAAGAGGCCAACAGCTACTGCATTCATATTACCATTACTATTACCTCTCAAGAAAAACTGATTTATTTTAATAATCATTTCCCAATTTTTAACTATTCATGCGACTGTAACTCAAAAAAATCTTGTTACAAGAATATAAAAGTCAGTACGATAATATATTTTTTAAAACATCGGTGTGTGCAGTTAATTAAAATTCCAAAGGGCATATACGACAAATGGACAGTAAATATGATTAAACTAATTTTTATGAATAATCGAGAATTTAAATCCAACAGTGGGTTCAGAATTCTCTCACCAACATCAGCAAGGGAACAATGCGCCCATCCCCTTGCAAATATGCACAACTAAGCGAATATTATTTAAAATTATTTTTTGTTTCCATTCTACATGCACATACCATTTCTGTGTTTTGTGCAATTGCAGGAAGATTTCAATGCGCCTAAATTTACGCGGGACATTCAATAATTAAAGTGACAAATTTACATTTTTACTACTACGCAACATAATCCCCACGAATATTAATACACTTTCCCCATGGAAGAAAAAGTTTTCTAAAACCTAATGCAAAGAAGTCTTTGTCCTTGTCCAGTTTCCCACAACCTCTTTGACCTCCACGTTATTGTTAAACATTTTTGGCGCTCTGGTTCAAAATGGTGAACTTAATTTTACATCAGACGTTAAAATCTTGTTGAGAAATGAGTCATCTTCCCTTTCATAGCTTTCTTTCAAGTCTGCGCACAATTTTGTATCTTATTCCCTTATGTTGCTGCGTTAACTGTTTGTGGACCCATCTTCCTCTGTTTCGCCGAACTCGAGTTTGTTACTGATAACGTTATGAACGGCAACGTATTTTCCTCTATCTTCAACAGTAATACTTCGGTCTTTACGAATTATGTCATCAGTGTGGGTTTCAAGCTAAGGAGTCAACACTTCAACTCGCCGTCAATCACTGAGATTGGACCGTTTTCGGGTTGCTCTATCCAATTATAAAAATTTCCACGGTTCAGACAATTTGCACTATAATGTAAAATCATTTAAGAAAAGATGTTAGCCGTTTTTTTGCCTTCAGAAGACAAAAATCGGATCAGTGAGCGTTGTGCAACTAATTTGCAAACTTCGAGAGGGCACGGCATCGTTAAATGGAATTTTGAAGTTTAAAAAAAATTATCAACTGATGAAGTTCGTCGGACGACGTATTACAGAAAACAGGACAAGTTTTAACCGTTACGGAGTATTTTTATAAAATTTATTTAATTAGCAAACAGATTATATAAAATCAATCATTAAGCTAATTTGATATCATGTACAATTTCTGTAAGTTGCTTGTCCTGATGTAGTGGAGAGGTGAAGGTCCAACAACGCCACCCCAGTTTCTATAGTTTTCTTCAGTCTTTGGTTGTGCAGAATCTGTAGTAACGATTCTATTAGAGGATTAGGATGCGTTTCAAGATTCGTGTGATGTTTGCGAATGTTATCTTTGATGACGTGTTCAACATAAAACTTTCAGGTCAGTATGAAGGATTATTATAGCACGTCAGTTGCCGAAAGCTACCAATAAAAAATTCTTAGTGAAACTAGTGATCGTCTAAAAGGTTTTTTTAATTTCTTTTTTCAACTGTTAAATATTTCTTATTTGAGTCAGTGTACCAAAGTAATAAATCCAACTCAGTAAAAATGTTATATCAATCAAATTCATTTGAACGGAAGGCGAATTATCTCCCCTGACAATTTTAAACAAATAACATTAACAGCATCTCTGCCTACAAAGTTTATAGTCGTTATTTTAGATAACTACCATATGAAGTTGAAATCACATTCAAGTCAGTTGCATCCTCGAGTCGAAACGTACGATTTAGTTTTAGAAAGGATGAGAACGCTGATGCTATTTGGTTCACTTTTTAATGGCGAAAGGTCACGGACTATTCCCACGAATGCACGCACGCTAGTTTCAGTAATTACCTGGTCTGTTGTGAAAAGTGAAATTGCACGTAGTCGTAGGTTTGTGCGGGATGGGAGCAAAGCTTGGTTTTCTCACATATTACCGAGTGCCAAGGCCAGCGCAGTACTTGGGAGCACAATACGCTATTACGCGGCGTCTCTCACAAAGGACCCGCCCACGCAACAGCAATACTGCGTTCAACAAGACACGTTTCTAGCTACAGTCAACAATTGCGTTGATCTGGAACTAGTTTCTAAACAGGCAAAAATGGAAACAAAAAAAAGGAAGATAAAACAATTAAGGTGCTAAAGAGGCAGAAATTTAGACGATATACATAAACTGTGGGAGGGGGGGAGAAGGGGTATGTTCATGGGACGGATCAATATATCTTATAAAATACATAAAGTACAAAAGAATAATAAAATTAATATTTTACTATTGGACACATGCCTGTCCCAAAATTAACCCTCGCCAATCACTCATTGAGAATAAGGCGTGGGTAAGAACTTGGCGTATTAAAAAAGAACACCTACTTTTTATTGTTGATTCAGATTTTCTATTTTTGACCCGTTGAAATACCCATTTCACCACTCTATGCATTTACATCTTACTGTCGATATTTCTGTCACCTCGTGCATCTTAGTTGTTTTATCTCACCTTACTTTTTGTTTGTTTCCATATTTACCCTTTTTAGAAAACAGGTAATCATTTCCAATAGAATTTTGTTGACTTACATGGAGCGAAACTTGCACAATTGGCTCTGTAGAACAAAAAGGAAAAGAAGCCTTTCACATGCAGCTCTACACACAAATGCTGAAAGTCAGATGGGTTGATCCGATCATTCTCACATCTGAATGTCCTGAACAGAATTGATGATGATAGAATTTTGTGGAGGACACCGACAAAAAGAAGTGATAGCTTTAATATTTCTAGGCACTAAGTACTCGTTAGATAGGGAATTTTCTAGGGTAGGGATAGAAAATGAAGACCAAGACAACATTATGTTATGCAAAATTATCTCGATAGGCTTAATTTTAATGACAGTCCGTAGTCGACTCGGTAGGTCCAGGCCCTCAATGGGCTGAAGAGCCAAGGAGGAAGGCTGGAAGGCTTAATTTTAATACTTTATAATATTTCAAATGGGTAGTGAATTAGATATGAGATTTTAAATATGTTCAATATACTGTGATTTTCAATTCTAGTATCTATAAAATATTATAAGTCCATGTAAATCATGATTTGTTCAATTACATAATCCTCGTCCATGTTGATGTCAACAACTCCTGCGGATGGCGAAGTGGAGTGTCGTCCCGTGATGTGCCGCGATGTCCCACAAAGCATTTCGGCTTTAGTCTGTCTGCGACCGATGCCAACAGTCCAGAACCATTAGCATGAATGTTTCCTATGATTAATTGCCGATTGTATCCTTTATATCAAGCCCGTTGTAGAGAAAGATAGGTTTGCGGCGCTTCCAAGCTTACAACTCTAAAGCTCTTTGAAACGACTCATGTCGCGAGTCTTAGCCCGGGCTGCGTGGATTTTGTTTTTTATCAACCCGGTCTCAACCTTGTGACAAATATTTGTGTTCACATCCAGTCCTTTTCGAACAATGGCGTTGGGACTAGATATCTCGGAAATTATTATTATTATTTCTATAGTTACCGAAATACCTCAGAAACAAACAAGAAAAAGAAAATTTGTTGATTAAAATAAATGCTTTAAGGAAAAACGGTTTAGAATATTTTTCGCTCTTGTAAAAGGCAAAGCTGCTTTCTGTTTGGACTAACGATTGATGTTAAAAGAGTTCAGTATTAAACAACATTATGAGACGAAACATAAAGCATCTATTTTCTTCATCAGATTAGGTAGTAAAAGCTTAAATGGCGAAATTCCACTTTTAATATTTTCAGTTTTTTTATACTTCCGACAAAATTGTTCTTATAAAGTGTGAATATTTTTCGATTTCTGCTAACGAAACTCCGTATTTACCAGACAATAATATACCCATGTGAGAACGCAAGAACCTTTTTCTACAATAAGATTATTTTGTAATTCACTGTTCCTTCCTCCGGGAATGAAAAAAAAATTGATTCACACACGAAAAAAATACATAAATAAACAAACAACGGACACAATAGGTGCGAAGTGGTGATGCAAACAGTCGATTCAAAGAGTCCCAATCTGTACAAGGCTTAATATTTTAGGATGAAAATTATTATTCGTTGTTGCTTTTGTTGCGAAAATAAGCAATGACTTCTACTTAGTGGAGGTCTTCTCTAGATTATCTATCTCGTACACATCCACGAAAGAAACAGCTTCTATGGACACTTATGCCTACAAATGTAAATCTGACGTTCAAACCTCTTCAATGCGTATCAGTTCCTACGAATTAAAAAAACAAATGTGATTTTAGGAACAGTTTGTTTTACACTGACTCGATGGAGGAGATAAACTATTCAGCCCAGTTACAAAATTAAAATATTATTTTTAGAGCTTAGCAAACATCTCATCCGCCCAAGAATGATTCATGTAAGGCGATTTGATTAAGTGGTAAAATATATAAAAATTTAACCATTTATTTTATAGTGGTTTCCATTGACTCAAACTTTTCCCCTTTCTAGTTAGTTTCGTTGTGGTTTATAAGCAGAATTACAATGGAACTACAAGAAAGAGGTAGTCTCATGGTGAAACTACTATCCAATAATTGTTAAATGAAAGGCTCATACCATTTACCATTACACGTATTGAAATAAGCTTTCGTAGTGTTTATTAACCGCTGCCATCGTGGTTTGGGTGTTCCCTGGTATCTCCAAGTCTTTTAGGCAAATTCTGTAATCAAATCGTAATGTAGGGCTTAGGCCATTTCCTTTCAACAATGATAATTCGTGCACTGGCCACGTAAGTGTTTTCTAAAATTGATAATGTGAAATGTAGGCAGGTAACTCACAACCTTCCATGAACCTTCCGTAAAAGAGATTTTGTGTTTTTTTACAGTAAAGTAAGATGAGCATCACGCAGTTCATCAATTATACTCTTCGGCAAAGAGTAAGTCAACTTTAAAGTAATCATAATCAACTTTATCAAACCTTCAGAAAAATAATTTCCGGCATGCTCGTTGTTGCGGCAGGCATTCAATGAATTCAGTAATTGCGGTTTTTCAGACGTCATCCTTTCGCCCTGTTAAATGCAGCCTTGAGGTGAGTTTTAGCAGGATGTCGCCAGCTCACAGGAAATTGCAGACTTTGTGTCACGGCTTAGCGCGCAGTTCCCAACCCTGCTGGAGACTCCACGGCCATCAAATACTCCACGCTCCTTCATCAATTAACTTGCTGTAACAGTCCAATTCATCTACATCTATACTAGATGACCAATATTTTGTTTTACTCGTGGCCACTATAGTTTGTGAGTATTCCAGGGCACCTCTTTATTCCTTCCGATTCGATTCAACTTGGATCTCTTACATATTAACATTTTCACATATAAAGATGTAGATTACATAATGTACTTTAAACAACCCAATACTCTTATCGTCTACGCGTTGCACTACATTATACCAAGAATTCTCAACGGGGTCCAGATTTATATTCTAATAAGTACAATTTTAGACAATATATACCAAAAAAGTAATAGTCCCAACGTTGAAGAGCCCAAAATATTATAAAAGACAATGAAGAAAAAATTGTAATACACTTAATATATTTCAAATTAATATAATACAATTATTATTTGTTTAAACGAAATGTGACTTCAACATTAAAATATATGCACCTTCTATCGATTTCTTCTCTCTCAAATTATTGACACAGCAAAATTTAAACTAATTAACAATTTATTTATAAATAATTTTAAAATTTTAATTTAATACAAAACCATTTTTCACATACAATATATGTGAATTGTTTGAATTAAGAAGCACACGCTAATGTTTCTCTAACAAATGTTAATACACAAATGAAATAACTTCCTTGAACAAAATACTGTGGTTTGTTGCAGTCTTTATCAGCAGGGATATTGATTAGTAATATGAGCATAAGACAAGCAACATTCTAATTGACTGAGGGTATATGATTCTACGGAACGAGTTCACTTTCCAAATGTGTGTGTTAACAAAGTCGTTAAACTTACATTTTCTCGTCTTTTTGTGTATACTCGACAGTGTGTCTTATCAAGCCGCTGACGCCAAAATCCGAGAAGTACAGTTGTTCTCCCGTCGTGGTTGAATCTGCGATGCTCGGAATACGAACCAACTACTCGCCGGTTCACCAAATCTGCTATCCGCTGCCAGTTCCAGGTTTCTTTCATATTTGTTTGAAAGTAAGATGACGTAAATAGATTTTCCTATGATACACGCAATGAGAGTGTTGGGTAATGAAGCAAATAATTGGCATTTTAGAGATTGCAGCCACTGGCGATGTACGTCAATCAACGTCACAGAATGAAGTGTCTTATCTTCTTCCTCTAATTACTATGCCTCTCTTCGGAATGAGTAAAATCACGGCCAATACCAACTCCTGTTCCTCCCGTCCCTTGATATATCAAACCCCATAACGCTGAAAACAATAATATATAGCGTCTCACATATGGGCAATTTACAGATGCCATGTCTTTAGCCCACGTCCATAAATAAAAGAAAATTAGTAAATCAATTAATTTCTGTTTTCCTAAAAAATTAAATCGAATATATTTATTACCAATTGCAGTTTTTATTTAATTGAACCGTGGTTTC
Source organism: Eucriotettix oculatus (assembly GCA_034510155.1). Classification (NCBI taxonomy): domain Eukaryota; kingdom Metazoa; phylum Arthropoda; class Insecta; order Orthoptera; family Tetrigidae; genus Eucriotettix; species Eucriotettix oculatus. The sequence continues at coordinate 38,736,905 of CM067377.1, read as the reverse complement.
GTCACTTCCTCGGGTAATTTGTCTAAATGTTAATTTTTGAAATTTTTATGAATGAAAAGGAAGCCAAATGTATAAAAATCTAAACTTAATTCAACTGAAATGTGATACAAGTATTCTTTTGATGCAAGAATAGCTACTTCGTTTTTCTAAATTAAACCCAAAAAGTGTACAATACGATCGAGTTACGAGGCTTTGTTTCAATATTTATTAATTTTTCGTGTAAAGAACTATCCTTGAATTCAAAGAAGTTGTAAAAATCTGGGAAGACAAATTGTATTTTCGAATCACGAGCCATCAATTGGACCCACCGAATAGAAGTGCTCTTGCTAATTGAATCATCAGAACTCGTGCGCAGCTCCTAATTTACCACAGCCACTGGCTAATTCGCTTTCCTCCCACCTGAGTAGCTTTTTCTATTTCTGCCACAGGATGAAGTTTTTCTTTCTTTGTGATAATTGGGAACGGCAGGTCTCAGAAAGACCCTTAGTCAGACAAAACCAAAGCTTACGATGAATGGAATCAGTTAAATCTAATTAATGGCTTCAAAATTATGATAGTCATCTAAAAATTCATCACACACACGATGATTTTCTCTTTCCACCTAATGAATAAGTTCCATTTAAAAAGGTCCTATTGCAACGAAACTGAATCGAATCGTAGCAAAGTATATACAAGAAAGAGCATCGTTGGAATGATTTACCATTTATTAGTCGTGCTCTAATTACAGCAGTGTTTTTACTGAAAATACTTGTTATGTCATTTAAAAACTTGCAACAATTGGAACACAATTTTCCTTTAAAATTGTGAATTTCCCATAACAAGCTTGTAAAAGGTTTCTCTTCTCACAAACTTACATTTAAATTCGTATCATGTTAGATGAACCATTTAATTATTCAATTTTCTTACCGCTATTCTTTTTCATATGATGGAGCGATCAAGCCCAACTGAGTACGTGGTGCTTAAAGGTGTGATAAATAAACTTTTGAATTCGGAATCCGTCGGCCAACCACGACCGGGAGAACCATCGTACGTCGCGGGTTTTGGGGCCAGTGGCTTCACTTACACGCAGTCATCAAAAGTTAATTTATTGAATTTACTGGACTTTTAAAGTAAATGTGGTGCAATAGTCAGTAGCAACAAAACGTTTTCTGACAAATGTCCAATAAATAAAGGGAGGGGTGATCACCTGTTTAAATTACAAGCAAGGAACCAAAAAACAGACGTTGGAAAATACTCATTCCTAAATAGGACAATTAATGGCTGGAACAATCTGCCTGCAGGAGTGTTTGGGGAACTTCCTCTAACAGAAAGAAAATTTCGACTCAATCTAAGTTTAGTGTAGTGTAGTGCAGTGTAGTGAAGTGTTCAGTGCTGCGAAATCTATAAAAATATACTAAAGTGAAATATATTTCCAGTTTTTTGTTTCTTTTCTTCTTTTTTTCAGGCAAAAACAGTACTATTCTTTTTAAAAAAATCATTCCTAATAATATGATTCCACACTTATTTATATGTATTGAATATAATTGTACTTTCAACTATAGGTTAAATATGGTTCTTACGACCAGTTTATTAATTATTGTTTAAGTTCTATGTATCTGCCACCGGGCATCTGCCTATTTGTAGATTTAATAAATACGATATTTTTCAAACAAATCTTTGTTTTTCATTCTCAGTTTCCGCTTTAAAAAATTCATTGACATTCGTTTATAAATGCGGCCTTCCAGTTCTGTATGCCGGAAATGACTGTTCACGTCGTTTTATTTAATTCCTCGGCCTAGATTTCAATTTATTCCTCCTTATATGTGAGATTTATTAGAATAAATTCTCAGGTCTGAATCGACGTACAAAGATTTCTCCAATGTTAGATTTTTATTTCATGATATCTACGCCAATGTGATCAGCATATTTGGTAATTCCTCGTGTTGTTTGAATGAGAAGAATATGAGTAAACGCGGTGTTTCGGTTAAAGCGGCCTCTTGCGGAAGACAAGCAAGCCAGTTGATATTTACGGGTATCGAAGAAGCCTGCGTTTCTTTTTCCTGTTAGCCACTGGCCGCTGTGCAACTATCCTCCGGGCTCGCCACTTTCCCCAGAGAAAATTTCTGCCGCCAGTAGTGTGTCTACTTGCCCAATGAACAGATACTTTCACCTGTCTTGGAAAGGTTCGCCACGCACGTTCGGCACTCACCTCGATAGATACGGAGGATATTGGCCCACATTCCTCAAGCAATAACTATTACATTTCTTGCACTGGTTTACCTGTTTAATTGACGAAGAAATGCATCAATTTTAATTAAATCAACAAAACTAGCCAGCTACAACTGGTAACAAATACGTTTACCAATTATAAGCGAGGTAAAATTATTATTATAATAAGTATGTTTCCTCATGTAACATGTTGTAGATTAAATGGCGTGCTTAGTGAACAACTTAATAAAATATAACTTATTTCTTTGATAAATTGGAGCCGTAAAATCAAAATATGCATAAATTATGGGACTGAGTTAGACCAAAAATGTCGAACAGTTATATTTAAGGATCTATTAACGGACCATTTTTTAAAAAAATATATTATTAACCCTCTTCAGGACTGAAAGTTTGTCTTCGTGTTACAAATGTTTCCTCAGTCTCGGTATACTTAATATAGATAGTTGGGATGGTAGAAGTATAGTAGACATAAAGAGTAGGATAGCACAGGCTAGGAAGCCTTTCGCGAAAAAGAGGAATTTACTTGCGGGTAATATAAGTGTGAATATTAGGAAATCGTTGCTAAAAATGTTCGTATGGAGCGTGGCGTTATGTGGGTGCGAAACGTGGACGATAGGAGCTCCGGAAAGGAAAATAATAGAAGCCTATAGGCGAATTCTGAAAATCAGATCGGTGGATAGAATCACAAACGAGGAAGTTATAAACAGAATAGGGGAAAAGCGAACAATATTGAGGACGTTGAGTAAAAGACGGGATAGATTAATAGGCCACGTTTTAAGGTCTTGTAAAATTAGCATTAGAGGGAAGTGTGTGTGGTAAGAACGGAAGAGGGAGGCCAAGATTAGAATACGCTAAGCAGATTAGGATGTTGGTTGTGTTAGTTATGAAGAAATAGAAAGGCTTGCGCAGGATAGGTTAGCATGGAGGGTTACATCAGACCAGTCTTAGGACTGAATACCACAACAACAATATAGTAAAATTCATATGCAGACAAACCTTGCAGTCGGTCACGAGGCACCAAATAACCACCGAAACGTAACGCAGCAAAATTATTTTTTTATAATAAAAACTCTCTTATGATTTATAAAAATTACCTGTTAATAGATTGATAAATATATTTTACTATTAGAAACAAATGTAAAATATTCTTTTTCAGCAATAAAGGGTAAAATAGTGGGAATTGAAACGGAGCAGAATGTTATCCATGTAATAGAGTATCCATTTTGTCAATAAATGTTCACTATTAATCGTCACCAATGTGTATCGGTTGAAAACACAAGAAGGCACTTTCAGATACAGTGAGGTGGTAGTGGTTATGGCTGAGCTCTTTTCCAGTTGAAAGTGAAAGGGATACGGAGGCCAAACGAACGCTATAATTACATCTCTTACATTCATGGCGTTTCTCTCACGCCTAGTTGATCACTGAGCTCTAATGAATCTTTTTGGGTCTTTGAACCATAGAGAAGATATCGGAACTAATGCATTATGATTCTGTAGTAATACAAATATAATATAGGACAGAAAAATTAAAAAATACGCGTTACGCTTAACAATACATTAGCTTGTCTTGTTTACAATAATTATTTGTGTATTTTAATAAGAATATATTTAAAAGAAGTTTTCATGAAGAAATATACACATCAAAGAACTTACCTATATCGTTTCATATCAACAAGGGAAGAGCTCCAACTAAATTAAATGATTCGAATAACAAACCCCATCTCTCTTAGTCTACATTTTCATTAATGTCTGATCTTTGCAAATCAAAAACTATTTGAAAATCAATGATCTTAAGAGGAAACAAGCTGTAAGATCTTGAAATAACAATTTTTATTTCTCTACAAAATTTATAAAATATTTTAAACTTGATGAAAGATAAAATTAACACTTCACACAAAAATATTTTTACATACAAAATGAACTGTTATGATTGTGAAGAATTTTACATTGGCCAAACAAAACTTTCATTAAAAATTCATTTAAATTTAGCGTTCAAAATAATTCAGTCGTAATTTTATCCAATTAATTACAACAAAATCTTTTCATTATTAATTATAAGGAATTTACTCTTAATTTAACATTTTTAAACTAAATTATATGTTATAAAAATAATTAACACATAATTTTCATTAATTATTTGCTGATTACCAGCAAATGAAAAAAAATAGCAAATAATTATTAGCGGAATCTAATTTTCCCGCTACTTGTTTTGGGTTTCAAATTAACGAAGTCAATGTAGGCTTCATTGCTAGTTATAAAATTAGTGATGAAATTTTTCTGCTTATTTTTTTTTTCATAAATTTGGACCTGAATTACATTTATGCTGTTGCCTGCCGTGATACTGCGAAGGCAAACTTGCGGAAAACTCTTGCTGCGTTGTAACTGAATCGCGGACATGCTGATCGGATTTCTATCTCACAACACTCTAACGTCTAACGTCTCTATAGATAGGATGGAACCGTTACCCTTTCGCGATATTTTCACACACTGATCGGGAAGAGAAATATGAGAGCCAGCGCCGACTTTCCCGTTCCCAGGTCAGCAACCTCGCTGCACCTGCTTCGATGCTCGGACCTGACACTGATCAGTCTCCTTCATTCCACAGTCTGTGTTGTAAAGCAAATGCACAAGTAGTCTCGGAGGTTCTTTAATAAGTGGTTAGTACTGAAAACACCATATTTCATCACCTATTGTGCAATCTTTTTTCAGTTAGAATGCGACACAGTTGTTTTACGTGTTCCAGTGAGCTCCTCATTAGTTAATCTGTTCGATGCACAACTTTTCAACATTTTCTTTGACTTATACTATTGTGTTGTGTTTATTGTTAGTCTACAATTGGCATAAACCTGGTGGCAGATACACAATTAATTACTTATATATAATACATTGTCCTTTAAAAGATCTAAACCCCTGAAAGAGAAACACTACAATAATTACATTAACTTAAAACTTCACTTCACTTTGAATTTAACATTCATCTATGCATTTATATGATTGAGAAAATCATCTTTACTTAACACGTTTAGTGATATTTCTCCTAAATTTATTTTTATGAAGAGGATTTCCTCCAATTACTCCCACAGGTAAATTATCCTAGTCGTTATTAGTCCTATTTAAGAATGGAAATTTGCCAACCTTTTTGTTTTCTACATTTTACTTTGAACTGATGATCCCATCTCCTATATAACCGGGCTTGTCGTTTTAGAATTAATTCCTATCCATGATTTTTGTCCCGTATTATCTTTGAATAGCAAAAGCAGCTCTGATATCTCCCTTCCAACTCCCAACCTCGTTGCTCTACCTTTTCGTTCCTATGATCTGGCCCTGCTCGGACAAAATTATTACCCTTTTCTGAACCGTCTGTAATAATTTTACTCCCTGTCAACGATGCTCCTTGATGTGAATCATGTACAATTATCTCTCAATCATGACGAAACCTTGCATACCACTTAATACTGTTTTTACGACTCACTACCATACAAAATCTGTATCATTGTCAAGTGTCTGTGGCAAAATAGCCCAATTTAAAAGAAAACGTTGTTTTATTGCTCCTTTCACGACCAAAGTTCCCAACCTACTGTCAAAAGGTTCTGATTTATGAGCAGTATGTGATGACAGCACTGTTAAATTTAAAACAGAAGATATAAAATATACCTTGCCAGATAATTCATTTCTCCGTTCATGGATGGTATTAGTAGTTAGGATAATGTAAAATAAGTAAGGTTTACTGTGTAAGTCACTGGTGAAGGTCTCTGTAGTCAGTTGTACTTGTATTTTATGTTTACAATCCAATACTCCTCTAAGCACCGTCTTTGTTTTGTAGGTTAAGGATTGTGTTGAGAATGTAACACGCCGCAAACGCCGCAGAAATGGACGAGCAAACGGCTTTGGTGCTGTCGCTGCAGCTGGTGGCGCTGTGCTGCATCGCCGTGGGTCTGCTACTGTACCTGGTATGCCGGATGCGTGGGGGAGGCCCCAGGGGCGGCGTAGCCCACGGGTCCTGCCCCGCAGCCCCGGACGCTGGCCTCGCGGTCTTGGTGACCAGCGCAGACACGGCCCTCGGGCTGCAATGCGCCCTCAGGCTCTCGCAGATTGGCTTCCGGGTTTTCGCCGGCGTTCGTCCACAGCAGGAGGACTACGACGGCAGAACCAAAGTGGTCGTGGCGCTCACCAGCGACGAGGAGGACGACGACGTCTTCATCTCCGACGTGCCGGAAGGGGCCGGGAACAACTCCCCCGCGGAAACAGAGTCTCCGACCGGCGAAGATGGGCCCAAGGCTCCAAGCAGGAGCGTGAGTAGGAGCAGCAGCTCTGCAGGGCGCATGTCCGTCACCACGATCCTCAAGGCGGCGGCCAAAGCGCGGGAGGCGGCGGGGGTGGGGCGCCTCATCACCATCCCCCTAGACGTCACTCGGGAGGATCTGCTGCACGACGCTCTGGACCTCGTGCGCGCACATCTGCCCGCTGGGGAGGACGGTAAGTATCTTTCTTCTTTTACAATTATTTTTAACTCCCACCAACAGGTTACCGCATGTCTTGAACGATGATACGCGGAACAATACAAACAAATCCTGACATGGGTTTGGATGTTTTTGATCGTCATGGTCACGGAGACCGAGATTAAGACTGCTGGAGAATCGATACGCTGACCATGTATCACACCAAATTCAGAATGTGTCATGTAAGATTACAGACGACCCGGTAGACCAAAGACCTCAATGGCTGTAGAGGCAAGGAAGAAGAAGAATGGACAATTATTAGTTATTTAGTACAAATACAAATTTTACTGTACAATTTTTAAAATCGTTCTTTCATTCCGGGTAAACTTTCGTGAGTAAAATTATTGGTAATAATATGTGGCAATATAAATAAGTTTCTGTTTCAATATTGCCGTAAACTTCTCTTATCTGTCATGAAGTCACTGGCCAGGTTCACATTTCTGGGCTCATCCTTGATAATCTTCATCTATAAAACTTCCCGATGGGACTTTTAAACATGCTACCCATACATTCGTATCTTGCGTCTACTTTCTTTCAATTTCATGCAACTGCTCTGCTTTTTCGTCGTTCTATTATTTTCGTCCCGCCGTATTTATTGCTTCCACATAAAATTCCATTCTTTTGACTTTCAAAGTTGAACTATATTGACTACTCAACTCATAGGTTACGTCATTTACTCTCAAAGGAAACTAAGCAGATACTTTCAAACTGTCTCAGCTCTATTTTGCTCCCAGCGGGACTCCAACAAATATTTCTTTTCATTTTGAAACTACTTCTCCATTCCTCAGACACCCCAGAGCAATTGGTTTTTAAGAGTCTGCCATACGAATCTTATTTGTTCCACTGGTCTCTCAACCCGGGTAGTCAAATTATATCAGCTCACCCCTGCCTCCGAGGGACCACACGAAGCTGCGTCCTCCGGCAAGCGCCGTGATATTTGGCGATACAACTCCATATCTCAAAACAAATGTATTTCGTCTTTCCCGTGCAATAGTTGGAAGAGTTTCGAAGAAAAAATGCGTACTAAACTCAGATACTTATTTTTTAACTATAAAATATGGAAGAATTCAGTTAACTCATAACTTGAAATTAAAAGTTTGGAATATCCTTCATGTATTTTTTATGATACGAAACTCATTAAAAATATTTCATATTAAAATCAAAATTCGTATAGTTGTATTACAATTGATAATACTATACTTTTTTTATTTACATAAATTTGAATACTTATATTTTACAAAACACGCCTTGTTGAACTAAGTAGAGGCGCCGATGATAATTTTATGTTGGGACAAAAGGATAATTATTTTAACCCTCAACATTTTGAGACATTCATACAAGCCCACTCTTAGACAAACTTATAGAACCAGTGATCAATTAAAGACTCAAAAAAGTGTGGACTAGTGAAATATTTTAAGTCAAACTAACCATTGTTTACTTAAATTCTACAGGCGATATCATTGTCTATCTCCCTGATCATGTTATTACTAATACAATTAGTAGTCGTCAGCATTTTACCCCATACAATTGTAAATTATTCCGATTAAAAAATTTTAACTACATTCTAAAATGAGCTAATTTCTACACTTAAATCTTCTACATTGATAAATTAATAAGATGATGAGTGCAACCTAAAATCAGAAACAATTTTATTAAGTGAAATTAAGAGTGATCGCAAAAGACAAAGTTTCATTCCAAATAATACTAGTATAATATTATAACAAATTTAATTTAAATGTTATTACAATGATTCAAAATTTTTAATTTGTTTTTCAATTTAATCTTTATACATTTTTTCATTACTTTGATTTAATAAAATTATATAAATAAAATATTCTGACTTAATATGATAAATAAAATGCAAAGAATGGTCTAAAGTCATAATAGGATAAAATACGATTTTAATTAATGAACTGAAGGGTCCCGAAAGTTGGGGACGAAACGTTTTAATTCAAATTAAATGCTTCTACCTATGACGTTTGCCCATTCTTCGTATTTTATTTATAAAACAATTTTATTCAAGAAGTGGCCCCAAAAATATTCGAGATGAAATGTGTATTTCGTTCATTGTAAATTTTATTCAGTGCAATATTTTAATTAAATTGTTTCTGACTGGTATATAAAAATTATTAATATGTTAATTATTCTTATTAATTGCGCTGGATATTTCGTAAAATAATTAATATAGATGATATGTCCTCGTACGTACTGTTAAGCTAAAACTTTATACGAACTTGCGATTATAAAGTTATCAGTAAATGTACCTAAAATATTAAGCTTGTTTGCGTTCCAACGTTGTTCCTGGATTTTGAGAAAGTGGAGACAGCTTGTAGTACTTTCTTCATCATTTAGGCCGTACATTACGACCGCCATAAACAGGGCCATAAACGAAGTTACGGAGAAATGTGTGCAGCGAACACATTGCTCTTAATTCCTCCTAGCGCCCTCAAAATATCGTGCAATTAAAAATCAGCTTAGTCGTTAGAGAGAGAATGAAATATTCTTGTTACAATAAATTTTAAGATAGATCAGCTGGTTTACTAATAGGATGCGGCTTGGGTCTGTCTTTTTTCTTTAACTCGTTACTTCCAACTCACTGTTCTGTAGTAATTTAATGGGCTAGGGTTATTAAATAATTAATACATTATATTTGAAACGTGAATCAAATTAAATAAATGAAATTCAGTTCTTGCGTAAATTGAAACTGGGACATATTTCTCTTTAGGTATTTGTGGATGCCTATGGGACTGATTATAATTATAAAATAAATTGAATTTACAAGAAACTAATGGAAAATCTGTTAATCGAAACGCAAACATCGGGCCAGGGTCTGAAGTTTCGGTGTACTGAGGATACTTATCTCTCCCTTATTTTAAATGGCTTCAAACACATTTTCTACTTCAATACTCGAATACTACTATTCAATTTTCTTGGGGGTACGAATAATAACTCGCTCAACAATCAGTCGTCAGTCCAGCCTTCAGAAGCCATTACTTTCTTAGTGAATTTAAAGACTGGGCAGACGGGAGTCTTGCGGGGCCATACTCGGTAAAGAGGGTTGTATGTCACATCTGCGAGAATTATGAAAAGGAATAAGCAATGTTATCTGGAGAATTAATTATGAAATGTTTTATAAATAAATTCCGTTTCAACTTCTAAAGAATAGTTTTCAATTTGTAATTAAATGTGTTTATACTCGTGATTTTACCTACATTGTAAGATTTAGTATCAGAAAGAAGGATGTTACCAGTTTTAGTGCATTCATAACGGACTGGAGTAATACTGACCGAATGACTAAAAATAGTGTGTGAATGATGCTCCAAGAATTATCTGGTTATATCCAGATTTTTATTGGATGTCTGTAAAATTTGAAGATGTTTGTAGGTTTCTGGAGATATCCCACCTCTAAATTTTATTGTGTGTTTAATTGGGAATTAAGTTGCAGAAAGTTTTATAACGGTAATGGCAAGATTTATTAAAAGAACTCTTAAGTAATCTAAACTGTTTTTTTTCCAAGGCATACAATCTCAATAACTTATTTAGGAATAAAATGATTACTGAGATATTCCAATTAAAAATACTGTCAAATATGTAGCTGATTAGGGTCAACAAGATTAATGATAAAAATAATAGTACGTCTGGTCTAGGTCCTCAAGTAAGGAAGTTTTATTTTACAAGCTTTCGAACAGAGAATTTATTTTCAAGTCACACCTGTAAGTAGGAAATCTACTATAAATACAAGGTCATAAATATAAAAGATTTATCAATTATACAAAATTAAGTTGTATTGAATTAAGGTGGTGTTTGCTATTTTATTCAATCAGTGGTTAACAAAATCCTTAATGGCGCCAATCAGATGCTGATAACATGCCAGTCAGACGCCGATCAGGCGGGGAATGGCTCTAGTCTTTGAAGAGAGAGAATGTAAGGAGATAGTGTGGCAGTTGGACCATGAGAGGCGACAAGTCAGCCTGTATTGTAGCATCAGAATGAAGGAGGCGATATTAGTTGGTCTCTAATGAAACCAGCAGTGGGAGAAATTTGTCTTTATATCTCTCGACACAAACTGTCACTGCCCAAATAGCGTCAGAGAGAAGGAAAGAAGAGAAGGCAGCGAAACGGACTCAACGGTCATAACACTACTACATTATCACCCGAGACAAGGAAGGAAGTTTAGGGCTAACACCAAACTCGAATTTCTGGAAGGAAGACCCCAAGTACGGGGTCCATCGAAGGGAGCAGCCACTTCATGACTCGGAAAATCAGATGTGTCCGTGCCAATGCATCAAAATTGCGTATGACTACTTTTCTGCTGCATAGTAATGCCCACATAAATGACCCTATAAATAGAACGAGTCTCTTTTCAAATGTTAATTTGAGGTAGCCGTAGCTTTTAATGAAACCTAAAATTTGTATTTATCGTATTTTAAATGAATAATTAATTTTTTTTAATGTTGAAGTAATAAATATTTTATAATTTAAATTAAAAAACTGATTTACCCTAGTTTCTATCATATAGTGAAATATATGTATTACTAATATTCCTTTTAGTTCTTGTCCTGGGAATAATGAGGGTGCATTCGGTTAAATAGGAAATTATGAAGCTTCTTAATTAATTAGTTCTTAGGTGAAAATGGTATCACATTAAAAGAGATTATTAGCGAAACAATAATTCTTTATAAATGTTGGTAGTTACATTAAAGTTTTAAATTTCTCGCGGCTTAGTTAACAAATGTCTTAAACTTGCATATTTAAATTACGTGAATTTAAAAATTAAATTTTATTTATGAATTTGGATGAAAGTTTTGAATTAAAGAAAAAGTATACTGTTAATTTCATTATTTAAATGTTGTAAATGAACCGGAATTTTCTACATTTGAAGGAAAACTCTCACTAACTTTGTTTGAAATATTCAAGTAGCCAATCAACGTAACCCACTTTTTCACAGCAATCTGATATATATCGAAACACTTACTGAAATCTCATCCCAAAATTATTTTTACTCATGAAGTTGTTTATCAATGAAAGAAATCACATTCTCAATAATTGGAAAACCAATCATTTTATTATTAAATTGTGACTAACAATGACTGCTTCTTATTCCAAAATTATGGTAAAAAATTCTACCATGCTCTTTGTCAGCCGGTCATTTAGAGTTTGTGTATTTATAGAGTTTGGGTTTGAAGGTATAAATCCATGCGTAGTTGAAGTACACAGAAGCTGTGCGCCTCTGCGGGGGTTTGGCCTGTTTCCAGCCTTTGTGATTTGTGGCCTCGTGAGGGATTCATAGCCGAGAGCTTTACGATACTCGTGTACATACGAGTACTGTATATGCAAGCGGCAAAGTATAAATCGCCCGTCCATCTGTCACAATGAACGATCCACAATTTGTTATGCGGTTTCCAAGCTCCCAATTATGAATATCTGATGGAATTCTCAGACTATGAGTAAACTTGCGTATGTATGTTTGCTCAGAGGCAATGTCAAGTGACGAGTTAGTTATCTGAAATTAAGGTAGAGTTAGATGCCTGAAGTTATGTAAGCAGTACATTGAAACCACTTACGTTACATATGGAGTGTTTGAACAGTCTTTCTTCATTTCCGATATGCATTCTCAATATGTAAATTTGGATTTAAACGAATATATAATTGGTTCACTGAGACAGTTGATACTTTCCAGATACGGTGGACATTTACGACGAATAAATTAGATGAAAGGATATTGTTGAAATAAATCACTTTCCAGCCAGATTGAAGATGAGTATTTAGTCAACTAACGACCTTGTTGGTCACGGCTTCTCCGGCTTTGCTTACTTTTCTTGCAGGTCTATCATTGTTGTGCTATTCAGTCCTAAGACTAGCCTGACGCAACCCTCCATGCTAACCTATCTTGCGCAAGCCTTTTCATGTCCACATTCCAAATCCACCTAAATCTGCTTCGTCCCTCTTCTGTTATTACCACATACTACTACTACTTTTACAAGACCCTCATGTCTCAAAACATGAAGCATTCTCCTACAGCACTACATTTCAAAAGCTTCTATTCTTTTCTTTTCTGAAACTCCTATATTCCAAGTTTCGCACCCATTTAACGCTACACTCCATGCGATCATTTTTAGCAATGACTTCCTAATATTCACACTTGTATTACCCGTAAGTAAATTCCTCTTTCGAGAGAAAGCCTTCCTTGCCTGGTCTTGTATATTTCTACCTAGTTATTATGCTACCCAAGTAGCAGAATTCCTATCTTCCTTCAAAATATCCCTTCCCATTCTAACACCATTTTTTATTTCACTGTTTCCCATACTTCATTCAATTAAATTGGTTTTCCCTCTATTAATCCTCATGTTGTACTCTTTCTCCACGACTACGTTCATGCGATTTATTATTGCTTCCAAGTATTCTTCTGACTCTCCTAATATCATCGGCAAAGCGAAGGGTTTTTATTTTTTCTCCTAGTACTATGATTCCTTATCCATATTCCGTTTTAACTACCTTCATCGCCTATTCTATCTATAAGTTAAATAGGATGAGCGTCAGACTGCATCTTTGTCTATTCCTTTCTTGATAAATTGAATCATACCAGGACGAACAATTTTATATTTGGATTTTTGTTTTTTGTCAAGATTATTTAATTACATACTTCAAAATCCTAGAAAACCTGCATCAGGTAGGTCGGGCTATTGACTACTATTCTCACGCTCTTTTGATTGACGGAGATGAGTTTACTGTGGATTCTCCGTGTCTCTTTAAACGTCAGGAGGCACTGGTCGTCTTATCCAATGGGATCACCGGACAACTCACCGTATGGTTAAGGTTTTCGACCTAAGTGCATGCACCTCCTAAAAAAGATGAAGATGCCTCGGCATGACAGAACCTTGAAAAAAAACTGAAGAAATTTATTTGTGCATGATGAAGTTCAAAATGCGGGGACGAAAGTAGTAGCTCAATGAAACTCCTATTTTGTCTGTAAATTGTTCGTTTTAATTTATCTTTATGTATTGTAGTTAGTTTATATTCAGTTTTATAGTATTAAGATACTATTCTGACATTCGCAGATACATACTTTCCAAGCTCCGTGTTGTTAAAGTTAACTTTTCGACATTAAGCTCTGATTTTCGTTGATTTTGAAAGAAGGAACCTGTACATACACGTGTCATACAGTTAGTGTACGTTTATGCTATCATATTTTACTAATACCTGATTCGGAGGCTCATAGAATATTGAGTATTGGCGATGTCGAACATGACGTAACGAATGGCGGAAAGCAGTTACGATTTACACGCAACAGGTGGAGAGAGAATCAGGCAGCCAGATCACGCCATTGCTAGGCAAGACAGACCCACATTCGGGGACATTAACATTTCGTAACGATTCCGGCCCTGAAAGGCGCTATTAGGTGCCATTTAGCGACGGACTGACTACCTGACGTAAGTTCGCATATTTTCAGAACCGGTTACCGCTCTCTCAGTATTTGCAATTAGTATCTTTCTTGAGCAACTCCGCAGCGTCCACTAATAATATAAGAGGCGACATTCGTTTTATATATATATATATATATATATATATATATATGTATGCAGGGTGTTCAGTTTATCTGAAGACATTGAAATATCTCGAGAACCACATATCGGATCAAACAAAAGTGTGAATGAAAAATGTTCGTCTGGAAGGGGAACATCTAATGGTACGAAACTCGATCCGCCCTCATTTATTGTTGTACATTTTGTGTCTCCAGAAAAAGTTTCTTCATTTTGACCTACGATTCGAGTCATTTTGGTCATAGATGGCGTGTAATCGACAAAAATCAAAATGTGTAAAAAACCGTTGAAAAATAGGGATATGTCAAGAAATAGGCACCAGATCAGCAAAATAAAATGAAATTGACTACTTTGTTGATGCGACTATAAATAAAATGAAAAATTAAATGTTTGATATTCTTCCATATCCTACTTAATGACACCATAATTGCCCACCACCCCAAGTCTCCAGGGGTGGGGAAGCGAATTATGTCAAAATTTACAACGGGAAACGAATTATTTATAGAAAACCTTTGTTTATGTCAAATTCCATTGATTTGAATCCATTATTCATGGAAATTATCTCGCAGATTGCGCTGCCATCGAAATAATACGGAGACGTTCATTTATTCGTTTACTGATAAGTAGTAACTACGTTTGGCGTTACCCGGGAACAACGACGTGGACGTAGTTGTTTTCTGTTCCCTTGGGGTTCTTGTTATTATCGTCCCCTTGCCTATCACACAAGAATGCTGCTGGTTTTAGGTTCGTACCCTTATGTTTCATTGTTAAATTAGTTGCATTACATAATGTTAGTTCGAATACCTATGGTTCCTTAAAAATAAAATACCATTTTGAGTAATGAGGAAGATCATTCTAAATTCAGTTGTTTAACTTTTGGCACTTCACTCCATTGATACAAGATTATGGATGATATATTTACTATTTTCATTCACAAGTTCCAGTCAGATGTCAAATGTATTATATTGTGTGTTATTTACATTAATTTCAATACAACGGAAATACCGTTAAATGAAGGAACAAAGCTCTTAACCACAAAATAAGAGATAAAACATAATAGCAATTAAATTGAATTTATATCACTGAAGTTTTTTGAATAATAATTAAATTAACAACGAATTAAAGACAACAAAGTTATTCTTTAATTCATAGGACGCTTCGTTTTCGTTTTTGGTATATTAATACAAGAACGGTCACAATATTACAAATAATTATTAAAATTTCCAGCTTCATAATTAATTTATATAAAATTAATAAATAATATTTCTCACAGTTTTGAAGTATTTAACAACATATAAAGGTCCGTATGTGGCTCACCTGATCATGTCGGGAATGCCTCGCACTCTCTCTGGGTACTTTTTATCAAAGTTCTCATATGCCGAGACACCTTCACCTATTTTAGGAGGTATATGTACTGGGGTCTAAGACCTTGGGCATATGGCAAGAGTTGTCTGCTAATCCCATTGGATCAGTCGGTCAACTGCCTCCTGAAACTGGTGGAGACACGGAGAAGGGAATGCTGCGACCCCACAGCAGACTCGTCTCCTGTCATTCGGAATGGCGTGAGAATAGTACCCAATGCCCGACCTACCTGATGCAGGTTTTCTAGGGGTTTCCTGCATCTCTTTAGGTGAAACACCGGGTAGGATCCATAAACCATAGTATGGGGGCCCTAGTTAACCCTTGGCTACCTTGCTCTACCTTCCGCATCCCCCCTTTTCAATTCCCTTCCTATGCTATTAAAGGTGAGTTGCCTGTTTCAGGATCACCCTCATGTAGCCTGTTAACCAAAAAAAAAATGGGATGCCTTCAAAAAAAGTTGCAACCGAAATGTGATTGAAGAATACAGACCAACAAAGTTTGTGTAATGTAGACCGTTAAAGTTAACGTAGACAATAAATAAAGATATATAACATTAAAACACTGTAACATCTGTTGTATGTCTTTATTTTCTTTAATTTCTTACTACTACACATTGTCTAGTTTAACTGTCTTATAATTAAATTTCTGTACTCATATTTATTTTAACTCCCTTACTTTTCCACATAAGTTTATCGGGTTAAAAGTTACAGATCATTAAGTGAGTACGACAAGGAAAAGTGCGTTTTGTATCTATACACTTTCAGGTGCATGCAACTGATTACTAACATCCCTATTTATATAATAACCCTGAGTAGCGTTCTTCCTGTAGCATTCGGGACACATCGGAACGCTGGGCTTTATCTTTGTCAAAGAAACCACGGTACAGAGAGTACACTTGAGTTCAAAGTAGTTAGTGTTACTTCAACTTTTCTAAATTATATGCTTCTATAAATTTACCTATTTTATGAATTGAAAATTAATATCATCATTGAAGTAAATATCAATTATAAACTTTTGGTTCCATTAAACCTGAAACTTTATATTTCAAATGAAAATAAGAAACTAATTGAAGGATGGTGATAATAAATACGAATGATTTTCTTAAATCCTTAAATATTTGCCACATTTTACGTAAACATGGCAGATTTAAAACTACATTTGCGTAAGATAAATTTATAACACCAAACTTAAAAAATTATAATCATTATAATTTAATATAATTTTTTTCACTTGCATAAATGGGAATTTTCTATAAACTTTGCAACGTGGGGATTTTTTTAATTGTATGCTTTTGGCTTCATAATAAAATTGTAAAGTTGTTTAGACACAATTATGAGGTTAGAAGTTATGTTTAGAATTTAAGTGCGCATCATGTAAACGGCTAGAGATTGAAGTGGAATAAGTGACAACGACGTTACAGTGAGATATCTCCCTTATTACGAGTAGGAATTGAAAAAAATTACGCGTAATGAAATAATGATAAGTATCTACAAATGGCAAATAAGAGGAGATTCACATAATTCAATTAGATATGTCTCCCTCTGACAATGAGTTTCTAAACTGTTCTTAGTACCTGTGGAAAGGATGGACTGACATAAAGCTCTACGCCGCTTAAAATACATTAGTTTCTAATTAAGTACTGAACCAGGCTAGTATAACAAATAGTACCGGGGCATGTCCGGGTACATAACTATTTCACTATGCCGGTTTAAATTCAATATACGTTCCAGTCGGTACAGAGGTTAGGTGGGAGAGGAATTTCATATTTCAAAAAGAATCTAAAACGATGTTAGAATCTAATAAAGAATCGCTGTGGTAATTACTCTCTTTTCCAATTACTGTAGAATTTCGAGAGTGCGAGGAGGGAGAGTACCAGTATTTCAAATTCAGTTTTGGGATCTCAACGATATTTTTCTTTAGAACGAAACTATGTAGATTTTTTTGATGATTACGGCGCCGGATGAATATAAAATTTTGGACGGAATTAATTAAAAATCTCTAAAGCTCGTCAAGGGACAGTTGGACCTCAGATAAGCCAATAAGTGGCGGAAATTTGTTATATTTAGCTCGACGCGTGCCCAAAGTTGTAAAATATTCTTTTAAAATTATGACTCAACCCAAATGTCATGCAACTTGGCAAAAATTTTCTCAGTTACGTAGATATTTGTCATAGTTTACCATTTATTGTCATTAAAACACAAAGAATGGCCAAAAGTCACAAATTGAATAATTTATTTTAATTGAAAACGTTTCGTCCCCAACTTTATGTAATTAAATATACATAGTAGAATGTAAAAAAATTAAATTGGCAGTTTTAGGTACTTACAACGTCCTGACTTCTGGCCATTCGTTGTGTTTTATTTTTAACTACTTATGCCCGCGACTTCGTGAGGAAATATATTTTTCTTATTTTACCCTAAAAACGAGAAAACAGAATTTTGATAAAGTTGAATTAATTGAATATATATAAAAAGTACGGTATCATTAATTTATGATCGCTTCACGGAAATCCTTATAACTCGCAGTTGGTTTTGAACAGGTCCCGCTTCCACACATTTACAACAATAGATGAGTGAGAATGCTCACCCTCTCTCTCTCTCTATCTGCCAAAATTGGGCTTATAATAACATAGTAAGTAGCATGAATGGTATAGGAACGCCTAATAGGACTTTTAACTCGCAGTTGGTTTTCAGGCCACCTTTCGCGCGGCAATTCAATGTGTTTATAAATATTTATATTAATATCTTTTGAACTCTGAAAGATATCTAAATAAAGCTTACATGATAATTTAAGATAACATTTGTTTTTCAATTAATATCTTCTGAACTCTGCAAGATATTGAAATCAAACCAACACGAAAATTCCTGATTCAAACACAGAAATTTTAATTGAAATTCGTTTAGCCGTTTCCAATTTATGGAGACTTCGATGTGTGTATGCCAAGAAACCTACACGTAGAATTAATGTTTATATTATATTAATATTATCGATTTGAAATATGCACGAATATTTAATTTAAATATACCGTTTTAAAATCCTCAAATTTTCATCGAAATCCGTTGATTCGTTTCAGAGCGTATTCGAGACTATCATACAGACAGTCAGATAGACAGACACTTCAATTATATTTATTTGTATCGACATAGATAACAAGAAATTTAATTACTTTATTTATAATTATTGTTATTACTGTAATTATTGCCTTGGTAAATACTCTAATACAGCACTATAGTAAATATTATTAACCACTTACTGAAACGAGGTTTATTTAGATTTTAATTTGAAAGGACATTAAATACCATCCGCAAATAGACTTGATTCATTTAATGTGTTGATTAGACACAGAACGTCTCATGTTTCTTCTTTCATAAGAATACTGATAGTGGGCAGTTCGCTAAAGTTTGTGATCTTGAATCAACCAATCACAACGCATGAAATAATAGACGGGCGAAGCAGCGTTGCTGAGAAAGTGTACCGCGAGGGGTGTGATAGTACTACTTTACCTCATGTGGTAACAAAGCTTCGCTCCACGAGAACAAGTCAGGGAACTCCTCATTTAAAAGGGACTGTAAGTTACGGAACGACAATCAACTGACTCATCTGACTTTAAGTATAAATAAAATAAATTAATGAGCCAATAAGTTCAGAATCATACGAATTTAATACAATTAAGTTAAATTTGTACATGTCATGAAAATCTTATAAAATGTAGTAAATTGGCGACTCCATCAGTATTATTTGAAAACCAGACACCTAAATTATATTTATGTAATAAAACAAAAACTCTTCATGATCTTGTTGAAGCCAAAAATTTCTTTGAAATTGGTGTTAAAGTTCTATTAGCTGGCTCCAATCGCATTGAAAAAAATATTTAAGTATATGAGCAGCTAAGTTAAGTTCAGAAATACAAAAATGCATTAAATTCAAATTATTATGTCTTCATTGCCTGATTTATTTAAAAAGACGACTGCCTTGTAGTTCCTTCTTCAGCATGGCATGCCTCAAGATTTTGCTTCCGACTTTGGTATCTTCATCTTTCCAGTCAAGGGCAGTCAAGGTTCTTCCGCACGTTGCGGTCACGGAGTCTGCATCCTTACCCACGCCTAGGCGTTCTTTCTGCTGTTCCGTTACTAACATTTCAAATTACACGCAAACTAACGTCAGCCTGACTGTGTTTATAAAATCTACGTACTACCATAGTAAATTACTTTTTTTTCTAACTGTTTTGGAAATGAAAACAGGAACATTCAACCGAAAAACTCAAGCAGAGAGAAAATTGAATTTACTACATAACAAGCTTATAGAAATTTATTCTTCGTACAACGGACGGAACTTCAAGGAAACTTCGTGTTCTTTTGCTCCAAAGTTGCACCTTAACCATTTCTTTAATTTGATTCAATAAATTCAGTACGTTTTGGTGACCCCTTTCTCACAAAAGGATGTAATCTTGGCAGGTGATATGAGGACATTTTTGCACCGTCGAGCGACGAGAGAAACCAGTATTCAATCTCGACGAAGAAGTTCATATAACAGCAGAGAGTTTTTGGCTGAGATAACATAATTTTTTGTGCATATTTGTGTTTGCTTCGTTAAATTATTGAAGATGTCTTCTTTCCTCTTCTTAAACACTTCTCCCTTCCAGTTTTTGACAAACACTTCTACTTCTTACATTTCTTTCTTACTGAGTCTCTCCTCTCGCAATTTCCTCTCTCTTCCAAGTTCTAATGCACATTGGCTTCTTCACTTCCTTGTCACCTCACAGCCAATATCTCCTTTATTGGAAAAACTCTATCCCGCGTGACGTGTCTTCACCAATCGTAATTAATTTTCGACGATCACGGCATCTTTGAGACTGGCTGGCGAGCCGAGTCAAGGAATCTACTGATACCTTGAATAATACTCATAGGAAAGAAACCGCTTACATTTCCTTTTATTTTTTAAGATAAAATGTAATGACGTAATACTTTTCTCTAGACTTCACTCCTATGCCTCAAAGTAAAACTTGCTCTCACACACTATATACTTATTAAAATATTATTTTTTACTTCTCTAAATTTGATTAATATCAATTACTGTAAGCACACGTCAGAGTTATTCATAACCTCTACAGACGACACTCAGTGGTAATTGGAATTGAAGGTCAAGAAAAGTTAACAGAAATCCAGAAAGGATTAATTAAGACAATGATACAGTCTGTCACCCATGCTGTATAACATATGTATGTTACATGGTGCCCAATATTTTTTCGTATTCTTAAATTCAAGCTTCTGGGGTATTGCGCCTTAATAAATAATAAAGGCGTCTTGTTTCATGATGAAAAGTGCAGAAGAAATGTAGTTTTCGGTTACAAAGATGAAGTTGCATAAAGTATATTTAACTAGAAAGTAGGGGCCCCTTACGCCCCCACGTGACTAAATTCTAAATTATGATTTGTTCTTCTATTTTATTTCCCTGACAGAGCGGAGAGGGGGGGGGTTATTCACCGAAGCTTTGCAGAGCTCTAAATTCTTGAGTCTAAGTTCGGGCTTCCTTCTGGAACCACCGCTAAGCTCCTGGGTTCTCTTCAGCTCAGTAATCTGTTTCTTGTTTATTAAACCTCATCTTCAAAATCCATTCTAGCGCCTTGATTCCATTCAGGTTTGGACGGATTGACAAAAGAACCTACGTCCTGAATCCTTTTCGTATCATCTATTTCTGAATCCTTCTTTCTTCGGTCGCTGAAGAAGATATGACGATGGATATATCCTGAGTCCACTTCCCATTCAGTCTGATCTACTCCTGTTCTTGGCTAGAACTTGAATTCAAACATCCATCTTATTTTGATTTTTTCAAGTTTTAGGCAGGTCAACACTATTCATATAGAACAGGCAATGAAGAAAGATAAAAATGAATACGAAAAGGGAATCAAACTGCAAAGAGAAGAAATAAAAACCCTACGCTTTGCCGATGATATTGTAGTATTAGGAGAATCAGAAGAAGACTTGGAAACCATAATAAATGGCATGAACATGGTCCTGGAGAAAGAGTTCAATATGAGGATAAATCGAGAGAAAACCAAGAAAATGGAGTGTACTATGGGAAACAGAGGAATAACAAATGGTGTTAGATTGGGAAGGTATATTTTGAAGGAAGTTAAGGAATTCTGCTACTTGGGAAGCGTAATCATGGTAGAAGTATGGTAGACATTCAGAGTAGGATAGCACAGGAAAGATGGCTTTCGCAAAGAATAGGAATATATTTACTGCTAATATAAGTATAAATATTAGGAAATCTTTATTAAAAATGTTCTTATGGAGTGTGTCGTTATATGAGTGCGAAACGTGGACGATAGGTGTTGGAGACAGAAAAATAATAGAAGCCTTTGAAATATTGAGCTATAGGAGAATACTGAAAATGAGAATAGGGGAAGAGTGAACAATATGGAGGACGTTGAGCAAAATAAGGGAAAGATAAAAGGCCACGTTTTATGACATAAGGTGTCTTGTAAAATTAGCATTAGAGGGAAGAGTGTGGGGTAATAACAGAAGAGGGAGGCGAAGTACGAAATACTCTAAGCAGATTAGGGAGGATTAGGTAAGTTGCGAGAATGGAATGAAATGTCAACTTTCAAATGAATCGAATATTCTATAGTACATTGCCACGATAAATTAATCCAAATGAGCCCAATATAATACATATTCTAGTCTAGTTATTCCCAGTTTTCCTTCTACTCATCCTGTTTCGAATACATCGTGGTTCTCGCTTGTAACTTATTTATTCGATTCCATCTCATACTTCGTCCGTTGATTCAGGGTTAGCTTTACTTTCCGTTTCATATGGCAACTGCGTATGAGACAAACAATACGGTACATGAGGTCTCGAGTGACTGCCCAAGTCGCCGGAGCAGAGACTGGAAGCAACCGAGACGTCCTCCACTGCAAAGGTCACTTGCCAATGTCAAAGATGCACAAATTCCCTCTATTTAAAACAAGAGTCTGATTGTGCGATCAATTGGTAATGAACCAATCTTTATAAATAAAATAGTGCACGGCCTCAAATACGCTCGCTTAATATTTATTATGATTTCTAGATTAAGAATTTCCGTTTATCCCAAACGTTTACAGCAAAAAGGAATATATGAATCGAGTAATTAATTCTCTGCTCACGTGAGTACAATTTCAAATTTTTATCGTGATTAGGTTAAGTGTTCTCTTGTTCTTCCTTAATTCGTGTTCCAAATGCCACCAGAAAGTTTAGAGAAACTCTCTTTTCACAATTTTGATGTATGTATTAATGCCATTAACTTATGGCCGACGCACTGACATTTGCGCCGATCCGATCAAATTCATTGCTTAAAAATCATACGTTGCATCAATGTAAGAGTCGCGAGAAATGGCGTAGATGGAGGAGACTATTAGCTACTATCCTTTAAAAAAATATTTATTATATTCTTACGAACGGGATATACAGCAAGCGGCAAGGTCTTTTTACTATATCCTGTACTTATCATCCATAACTTTACGGGCGAGTTTTTTTACGTACACGTGAACTGAACATACGATGCTTTCTTCCGAGATTAGGTTTCAATCTACCAACTTGCCGTTGTTAAAGCGAGTTCTGGCCTACCACCACTATAAATGCGGGAGATTAAACTACTGCGAATCGTATTTTTGACACGACAAGCTTTTTCTCCCCATCTATATCCGACAATTCCATCCGTTATTTTAGGTTCTTCTACTAACTTAAAATTAATTCCTCTATTTAGGAGATAAAAATGAAAAATGTCGACTCGAACCCAGGATCTTCCGCTTACTGGACGGTACTCCGAGTCGACGTTCCAAGGACCGATTTGCCATTCCTCCAGTCCTGGAACCAAGCTAGGTTCATCTATAATTCCCTAATCACATTCTTCACAATATAATTTCTAGTAAATTCATCAAAGGAGTCCTTGGTCTCATTCTTGCCTCCTAAATTTAGCTTTGCTCTTTTTATCTGAGGTTTATCTGAAGACTTTCCTCTCCATTTGATTTGAATTAATTCCTCTTTATCAGAAATTGTTTATGAACTATTTTTACTGATCTCACTAGTCTCAATTGGACTCATTTGCATGCATTAGCCGTTTCTAATTATCTTTAAATGTAGAAGTTATATTTCTTTTTGTGTATGTGTGTGCTACGAAACCCTACAAGCTAAGATGATTTTGTTACCTCCAGAGGAGCGAAAATTTCCATGAATTAGTATTCTTGGGTCTAAATTTCAAAATAACAATATTTTATTGTATTATGTATTTCTGGAAATATAAATGACAAAAAAATGAACTTCATAATTTTACCTTATATAGCTAACATACAATATAAACTTGACTTGTTTCATAATTACGGCGTAGATGTTGTTTTTAAATCAATAAATATTTTAAATTTCGTTCAAAATATTAAAGACAAAATTAACTTTCTGGAAAGACATAATTTTATTTACAAAATTAATTGTTTAGATTGTAATGCATTGTATATCGCACAAACAAAAAGAGCTTTAAAAACTCGCTTTAAAGAACATAAAAACAACATTAAATTAGACATTCAAACGTACACAGTTGAGTCCAAACACATACATTTTAATAATAACAGTTCGATTGGCAAAATGTTGAAATTTTAGATGAAGAAAATAATTACTTCTCGAGAATTATGAGTAAAAAGTTAAATGTTAAAAATGAAACGAATAATTTGAACAAAATTTACGATACTCTTTTGCTGTAGTAGTTTAAATTTTTTATATTCTTCTCCATTGTTAAAATTTAACTGCCGAAAGCACTCATTGTATTTTCGTAGGACGCCTGAGGAAGTCTCAAAAATGAGACGAAACGTGGCTTTTGAATAAATAGTTGTAAATTATATTCTGACTTATTGACCGTCTTTTTATGTATTGTAATATTTGATTGTAATTGCAGGTCTGTGGGCCGTGGTGAACACCGCCGGGTCTTGTTGCCGGGGCCGTCTGGACGCCCAGGAAGCGTCACAGTGGGAGGCTCTTCTCAGGGTGAACGTGGTCGGGGCTCTCAAGACTGCACGTGCCTTCTTACCGCTCCTCAGGCACGCTAAGGGTCAGTAATACGACTCCTTTTACGGCTTTCAAATAAAAATAATAAACTTTAATGGTTACGAACGAAACTAATCGATGAAGTTTGTAGAATAGCTGAGGTTTATACATATCCGACAAAAATTCTCAACTTTACGAGACGGACCCAAAAGTTCCAACAATAAAACCAAAAAAGAGAACAATATTATTTGGATTATTATTTATACATTTTTATTTTAGTCATCTTTTTTAAAGATTAGTTACATCGTAAACTACACAATTAACATCAAAAAGTATAAATTTGGGGAGCTTTTTCCTTACGGACATTACGTAAAGGACGAAAACTCCCCAAATTTATAATTTTTGATGTTAATTGTGTAATTTACGATGTAACTAATTTTTAAAATGTATTATAAAAATAAAGGCGTATAAATAGTGATAATAGTTCCGCCCGATGTCCAGCTACACTTGGTTGTCTGTCACGAAACGGCACCATTATGGACGCACGTGCAATCGAGCACAGACCCTTTATTGGCATTAGCACCTTGAACGATCAGCGACTTCTTGTACAAGCTGCCGAAGAGCGAAGTTATTGTACTAAATTGTGTTGTAAACCAAACGAAACGGGGAGTAAACCCTATGAAATATTGGTGAGTAATCCTTATCCTAGTAACGACTTTGGAGTTGTTCTAAGAGGCATGACTGAGTTACAGACGACTCGCATTCGGGATGGCCGTGAATTGCTACAGGAAAGATCACGTCACACGACAAAGCCGTGGATGAAGTTATTGGGACATGCCAAATGAGACATTTTGTGAGATGAACTCAATACAAGAAGAGCTTGCCGACTTCCTGTGTTATGCATCGCTCCCGGGTTCGAGTCCTGACACGGGTTTGAACGTTTTGTTGATTGAGTTACCATAATATGATTCTCTTACTTAGATGTAAAGTTCCCCCAAATTGTGTACAGTCTCTAATGACCTCTAATTTTGGTCCGACTTTAAATAGGGGAGGGGGGGAGAAGAAGAAGAGTTGCTGCAGACAAGTTCGTTCCCTGACTAGATTCAGGACTAGCCTGCCAGAAGAATGCAAATCTGCACTGAGTTCCAATAGGGCGATTCCAGCTCTCCATCTATAGGTTCTGAACGATCTTTAAACCAAGCAGCTGTCGTTACTGTGAAAGACATAAACTTTTCCTAGACCTAATAAAAACCAATCACAGCAATCTTGGACTTAGAACCACATAGGCCGTCGTGTTCCAGAAGATCAAAAGCAAGCTGAAAAGATCCAAAATTCGAGATTTCCTCAAAGCGCTTACTACAGCCTACTTGAAGGAGTACATCGTTGGCAACTCTGTATTGATGCAATCCGCGACTGTTTTTTTAGGAGAAAATTAAAATTTTATTTGGACATGGCTACTTTTTAAGTAATTTCTGTAACTCTTAGGAAGCCTTCGGTACATTTAGTCTGATGTACTTTAAATGAATCAGGGAAAAACTTATTTACTGATTTGGGACTATCGTATTTTCTTAAGAAAGGTTCATGAAACATAGCCTTAATAACGTGAGAGCATAAATGTCGGAAATTAGTGTAATTTTTTGTAAACCAATTCAACTGACGACGAATCCATCGTTAAAAGAATTGGGATAACATAATTTTTCTCGACTTAGAACAATAATTTTACATTGTATTCCTTACTGTGATATAATAAAGATTGGGTAAATGTAGGGCGGCTGGTGACTGTGGGCGCATGTCCACCTGCCCCCGGCCTCGCCGCCTTCACCGCCGCCCGCTACGCCGTGGAGGGCGCTAGTGCGGCTCTGCGACGTGAAATGGCGCCCCACGGAGTGTCCGTGGTGACTCTCCGCCCTTGCGGGGGCGGCGTCCCTGCTGAACTGCTCTTCGCAGCACCGGGGTAAGAAAATCCTCCATACTGCCTGCCCAGCCAACTATCGGTTATTTTGAAATATCAGGCATAGAACTACAATATATATTAAGCCATGGTCATGATTAAACCTGCCCAGCATAACATAATAATAATAATCATATTCCGTAGATCCTGTAAAGAAGCTAAGCTTCAAGGATGTGGAATGAGCCAAGGTGTACATTTATTACATTATTTTATTATATAAAAGATAAATACACTTATAACAAATTTTTGTAATCAAATAGAAAGGCGATTCCAACATTATAAACTAATTACTCGTCTCCGATTCTTCTATAAATTCCTTTACTGAATAGGAGTGGCTAAGCAAAAACTAGCAATGAATTAACAACACCTCCTAACAGTAGGATGAAAAATTAGTCATTTCCTCTGTTTTTGTTTTGTAGAGGATAACTTCCTGGAAGGGATACTGAAAATGTGAAAGAGGTCAGTGTCATCCGAGTAATAAGGTATTAAGACTCGTCAATGAACGGACGACTCTTTCAGTTAATAGATAATCAACAAATTTCCACCATATCACCGGAATCTGAGATATGTTATCTGATTAATATAATTTCAAGGACAAAAAAATATTTCCTCTTGACGACAGAAGAAAATCATTCTGTTAGTAAATATTTTTGCCTTTAACTTCACATGTCAAATTTAATGTGTGGCAGACTGAAAAATTATTTCAGTATTCCTTGATACAGGTCTTGCCTTCATGCATAACTGACTTTTTGGCAAATGCTGTCTTTTTATATATATCTAGCTGGGGACCCGGCGTTGCCCGGGTATATATTTATATTACCCCGGTACTTTATTTAATTCTTGGTCAATACATGCTGGCATCGAAACGTCACAATATGAACCTCAAATATACTCCCAGTATCTCAACAAAGTCAAAAATACTCCCGGTACAATAGGAGGGCTAAAAATATTTAGTACTTTAACAGAATAAAATTTCTTCCCCACTTAAGGGATGAATATTTACTTAAATCGCATATTAAAGGTCATAATGTAGCGCAGCAAACCCGTTTACACCGATTTCGACAATAAAGTCGATAGTTTCCTTGTTATTTTCATATGACTCGTTTCCACCCCTATCCCTCACATGCTGCAAGAGTTAGAAATTATACGTACATATTGTTGGGGAAAAAGTAATAAACTTAATTGACCTCAAAAATTCTTTTCCGACTCAAACATGAGCCTTTATTACAAGAAAATTCCGCTAATGCACGTAGAGGTGGTAGCCGCGTCTTATCTCCAAAGTGTTTGGTTTTGGGTCACGAGAAATATGGAATCATAATTTTATCGAAATTGTTGTGTCCTTTAAATGTATTAAGAAAAATTGTCTTAGGGAATGAACTGCAATTTAATTCATATTCTACATTCAGAATCACACTCAAAGGCTCCCATAGCACCGATTTCGATATCAAACTTGCCTGTTTTATCTGTAATTTCATATGACATCCCTTACACCGCCACTCCTATGAATACTTCCCTTAGACAATAAATGGGGTTGAAATTATACGCTAAAAATTTAAGCGAAAACGCTATCTAATTAATTGACCCAGAAAATATATACATTAGAAAAAAATATTGGCAGTTCATGGATTTTTAAAAACAATCGCTCGTCCACCCCCGCCCAAATGGTGGTAGCCGTCCGTGCATTACCCTAATTGAGTCGAGTTCGGTTAGCCAAGACCACCTATTCAGAATTTGGTCGAAATTGTTCCATACGTTAATGATAGTATGTGGAAGTCTGTTTTACGCCCTTCCAACCCCTCTTAGGAGATGAACTATAGCTTGAATATCATTTTTTATACTAGAACTAAACAGCGACTCACATTACACCGGTTTACAGCCCACACTTAAATTCTTTTCTGGTTATTTTTATGTTTAGCCCCTCCACCCTCACCCCTTCAGTTATGGATGGGGTTGAATTTATACGTTAACAGTATCATAGGGCACAATATCAAATTAATTGATCCAAAAATGCATTTATATGATAAAAATATCAGCCATTTTTGCTTATTTAAAATTTTCCAACCCCGTTCCTAGCGGTGGTAACCGAGTCTCATCCCAACAGTGCTGATTTCCAAAGAACATGTATACTAAATTTAGTCTACGTTGGTCCACTCTTTTAGATTTGTATGTGGAACATACATACACACAGACGAACAGACACACATCCACATATACAGGCAATTTTATTATAGAGATTTCTTACCTTGCTTCACTTTTCCTGCTGTCTATTTATTTAATTAAAATTATGGCTCATATCTAATAACATTTTAAATAATAATTCATAAATTGCTATGAAAAAAATACTAGAACAACTAGATGAATTACAGAGCAATGAAATAAATGTTCTGTTAACTCATTCAAGTTGAAATTAATAATTAAAATAACTTTTCAGATAATTAATTTTAATATTTTCCTGAATTCTTTTCTATTATTTGTAGCAATTAAACTAATACTGTACACATTTTTAACGTTTCAAAATTTAATTTTAACTATTCTCTTGCAGCACACCCAGGCTCAACCAGAATGAAACAGTAGTGCAGATGCATCAAGAATGTGATTATTCTGTTTTGACACCACATGCAATGCGCATTGTCGAAGAAGCTATTACTTCCCCGATACCTAAGGATAGCTACCAGTTGACGTCACAAAACAGATATCCGACTTGGGATGAAATTATCTTTAAATTAAAAACTAAGTTCTCATTTGACCATAGAAAGTCACAGATAATGTAAATTTTAACATGCTATCTCATCTATCAAATTGTATATAACTTGAACCCACATATCATGACATTTGTATATAGGTATATTGAAATATCACTTCTTTTGATTTCAAAGAAAACTTAACCATTTACTTTTAATTTGAACATATTTCATAATCAGCAAATAAAGCTAATTTTAAATTTAATCCTCCTCATACATAATTTGCTTTTCAATGTGTACTTTTAACATTTTTATAAATAAATTACTTGTTTATCTACTATATTCTTTACTTAAGTCCCTAACAAAGACCTTACATTTTATGAAGAGTAAAGTGTCAAATAACAATATAAACATTATATTTGACCTAAAATGTAATAATTCATGTCAATCACATTTATTAGAAAAAAGAAACTGTGCCATTTTGATAGTGAATACACAATAGAGAACTTAAATGTTACTTAATCACATAAAGATGTAGCAGAAGTTGTTGTAGTAATCAGTCCTGTAATTATACAAACAGTTTTCCCTATTAATATTTTTGTGAGGCACTTCATTATTGGACCATTTAAAAATTTTAAAAAGTATAAAAATATAATAATGATAATAGTTAATTCTCTGATTTCTCACCTGAAATAGCCATATGTTGTTTTGGTGATACCAATGAAAACAAAAAATTATATTCTTTATTCAGTTTCATCACAATTATTAAAATGTTGACATTGCCATTCTAAATTATATTTTATATATTTTTTTATCATAATTGCAGCAGCTGGAATAATTTACATCCAATGTATCATTCCTAAGGAACAATTTTTGAAATTAATGAACATCAACAGCCACATTAGAGTAAAGCACAAGACATTCAGTGGGGAGACACTTCACCAGAAGTCAAAAATATGTAGAGAGGAATGGCTTGTAGAATTGGAAAGAATTGCTTCTTTCTTATAGTAATTGCATACTTGATTATTTTTTAAAAAAATACTGAGGTAAAGAGATTACATATTTTTATTCATTTCTGGAAATCATCGAGATTTCATTGCTAGACTCACAACATCGGTGAATGACTAAAATGAAAACAATACTTGCAATTTTGAAATCTTCTCATCACTTACTTTATAAATTTATAAACAGTTCTTTCCAAAAACTTTAGAATTAATTGGTAGAACTTTGCAAACTATTCAAAAGAAACTAGTTCTGGCACAGGAATAATTTACACAGTTCCAGTAGCAAACACAAAATCAAACAAAGCATACCACAACTGTTAAAGGTGTATAAGCTGTTGCATTCTGGATACACAGTAATTAGCACAATGGTACAGTATATGACCAGAAAATATATTTTATACTAGAAAAATTGAACTGAATTTTTGTTTTGGCTTACAGAAATGTCTAGTATCAATTGGTCAGACATGTCCAAGAAATAAAACTTTATTGGTTTTACACTGAAAAGTCTCTCAAATGAAAAGAGGGAGATTAAGTTGTAAAATACTTTTCAATGAGTCAGAAGAAGTTAGTGGGGCAAGGTTTAGGATATAGATGTGGTTTAAAGCTACTTCATTAGGAGGTGATTAAATAGGTGAACTCTTATAGTGAGAAAATAATAATATTAGGCAGTGGGTGTTAGTAGGCCAGTGAAGAAGGAGCCACTAATAAATAAAAGTTTTATGTAGAATTGGTTTGAGGTATGGGATATGAAAGCAGAGAGAGAAAATTTTCAGTTTTAAAAGTGTGATTAGCAGAGATGAAGTATAAAGGACTGTTTTTGTTGGCACCTGAAAATTTTAAATAATTACATATGAATTTGTACATGATACATGGAGAGGTACACTGGATGTACTGCTTGCTGTTTGAGGTATTTTCACCTGATAAATCCAGCAGTCATTTCAGTAGATGTTATAGAGGAAATGTAAACATAGTAAATTGTCTAGCTTACATGTTTTGGGAATGGAGGGATGTTGAATTGGTCCTTGAACGTTAACTTGTATTGGCTCAGTGGTTATAGCCAATCTGGAAATCGGGAGGTCAAGTGTTCTAGTCCCTGGTCCAGTCTACATTTTTACATTCTTGTCTTTCTTCTATTGTAATGGGTATTAAACATCAGAAGTCAAACTTAATTCCATTTGTCAAAGTGTTTCTTAAATTAAATGGCAGTAACATTGAAATAAAAATGTTATTTTTTGTAATATATTTTTATTATTGCATTAAAAATAAATAAAATATTAAAATATATACTGAAATTTATAAAATCATAATAAAATACATTTTTAATTTATTACAACAATGTCCAGTGTAAGAAGAACAAGTATACCATAATGTTGAAGTATATAAGGACGAATTTCTTTCTTTCTTTTTTAATTATGCGGGATATTGACAACATTAATTCATTAAGAGTTCATAATTTTTTATTTTAATACTGTTATTGTGACACAAATTGTTTATAAGCATAAGTCATCAGGACATTATTTGTTATATCATTTTGAAGCTAATAACTACTCTTAATTGGTTGTTAACCCAAGACCAAAATTATAAATAAATTAATACAAATAATCATTAAGTATAGAAAACATTTATAGTAGATAGAAAAAGTTTGCATTCTGCTGTAGTGAACCATTGCAATTATGTTAACAATATAGCATACATTTTCAGTTTTTTATTCTGTACTGCTACTTAATTTCTCACAGCCAGTCAGGTACACATATTAAGAAAAGTGTTAATGGCACATTTTAAGAATAATTATCAGTTAATGTACAATACAATACAATGTACCATACAATAATTAGAAAGTAATATAAAAATATTTGTTCATTTGTCATTCAATTGAGAACAAATGGCTCGATATCTGAGATTAGACAACGGTGTCCCACAAGGGTCTATTTTAAGCGTAACACTATTCAGTATTGCCATTAATGACGTAGACGATGACATTAAGGCTCCTGTCATTACCAGGAAATATGCTGACAATATCACCATAAAAACAGCCGAAGCAGCGCAAACGGGGAATCATCATTCTAGGAAAATAACATTGCTACTGACCCTGGACGTAAAAAACGCATTCAACACCATGAGCTGGAATGACGCCTTACATTCACTAAGACACACGTCATATATTAAGATTATAGTCATCCGGGAATGGTTCAACGTTGGACAAACACAAGCATGGCTGGAACAGCTTTAATGGTTGTGTTACTGTTGCACGGCTGAAGGCAAGGGGAAACTACAGCCGTGTCTTTAATTTCCCGCGTACATGAAACGCTCAATGCATAAAAATATGATGGCAGCCTCTCAGGTAAAATATGCCGGAGGTGAAATAGTCCCCCACTCGGATCTCCGGGCGAGGACTACTCGGGAGGATGTCATCAGAAAGACAAAGAGTGACGTTCTTCGAATCGGAGCGTGGAATGTCAAAAGTTTAAACCGTGCTGGTAGGTTAGAAATTCTGAAAAGGGAAATGGAAAGGTTAAAGTTAGATGTAGTAGAAATTAGTGCAGTTAGATGGCAGGAAGAGCAAGATTTTTACTCAGATCAATATAGGGTGATTAGCACAAAATCGAATAGAGGAAATGCAGGGGTAAGTCTCGTAATGAATAGAAGGCTGGAGCAACGCATACGTTATTACAAACAATATAATGAAAGGGTAATTACGATAACCTTAGAAACAAAACCGCAGCCGACAACGATTATTAAAGATATATGCCCACAAGTGCCGCAGAGGAAGAAGAAATTGAAGAAATAATTAAGCATTTCAAGGGAAACGAGAATTTGATAGTAATGGGTGACTGGAACGCAGTTATTGTAAGAAGACAGGAGCTGATAGATGCGAACAGCACAGGACAATTCGTTTATTATCCCATGCATGTAAAATATTAACGAAAATAGTATATAGGAGAATTGAACGTCAAATAGAATGCGACTTAGGAGAAGATCAGTTTGGTTTTAGGAAGAGTGTAGGGACAAGATAAACAAGATTAACTTTGCGACTAATTTTAGAAGCAGGATACAAAAAACAGGCCTACGTTTATGGAATTTGTAGATTTAGAAAAGCGTTTGACAATGTGAACCGGAACACTATTAAGGATTTTGAAGAGCACTGGAATAAAATATCGAGAAAGGAGGCTTATACATAACCCGTACAGAAGACAGGCAGCAGTATTAGAATAGAAGATCCAAAAGAAAGCCGTAATCAAGGAAGTTTTAAGACAAGTCTGTCGTCCATTCTGTTTAACTTATATATAGAACAGGCGATGAAGAAAGTTAAAACAGAATATGGAAAAGGAATCGGTAAGCCTTCGATTATTCTGCATACCCCAGGAAAATACCTTCCTGATCACGATCGTCCAATTTACTTCTTCCAGGCTCACGTTCTAGGTAGAACACTTGCCTCCCGAATACCCTTAAATGTGAAAGGTCTGGTCGTTTTCCGGTCCACATCTCGTAGAGTACGGCCGTTCAAACTTTTGGAGGTTAAACGATTTCGCAAATAGTTGGCAGTGTTTAGAGCTTCTGCCCAAAAAGATTTTGGCAGCTTGGATTCAGCGAGCAAGCATCTCGTCGTGCCGAGAAGAGTACGATTTCGTCGTTCGACTATACCATTCTGTTCAGGATTCTAGGGAGCCAGTAAGTCTTCGAGTAATTCCTTTCTTCTTCAGAATTCGTTGAACTGGTGATTTACATACTCACGACCATTGTCTGATTGCAATGATTTTACAGTTATTCCTTTTTGATTTTCCAATTTGTTGATGAATTCTACGGTTGCACTGAAGACATCGGATTTCGATTTCAAGAATTTGACTTCACACCATCTTGAAGTGTCGTCAATGAATTCGACGTAATATTTGGCACCACCGAGATTGTGTTTTCATCGGTCGACCAACATCTGTGTGAATCAAATCCAACAAGTGTGTCTTTCGATTAGACTTCTTAGGAAAATATGTTCGTGACATCTTCCCCTTCAAACAAGTATAGTGTAGTGTAGTTGAAATTATTTGCGCTTATGTTTTGATGTAAATGTAAAATTATTGTGTTGTAAGGACTTGTTTTGAGCTTCTGCAGAATCAAAGCTGACACCGGGCTTTCATGGCGTGATCTGTGGAATGTGTTGTCACTAACATTTTCAGCATGCGATCGAATTGCATGCTGATGCAAAACGAACGCAGGGGAAATGGCACGTGCACTGCAACTACGGTGATTTTGAAGGGGATTTCTCCTTCGTTCGGAACCACCAGATTGGTTGTCTCATCCCTCCCAGAATATCAACAACCCCCAGAAGCAGTCATTCTGGAGGGAGAGGGCAACAAAACCAGGATGCAAGCCCGGGAGCGGCAGCTGAAGCGGTAGCAGAAGCTCAAACTCTAAATTTGTATTATTTGATGTAAATTTATTCTTCATTATACACTTATTCTAAAAACAGGTTAAGCTGTTCGCAATCTTCAAACCTGATATCCTCACGAGAGTTTTCAAGGGAACTCCTAACAGCGAATCCTTTAAAATACTGTGGTGTTCCTGTCCGCTTTTTCCATCTACTTTCCAGTTCACCATCTTCTAACCAAACTGGTAGCGGGGAAAATACTACAATAGCAATTAAACTTGAATTTCTTCTCAATTTGCACACCAGTAACCACTTTCTTATTTACAGCATCCAAAATGTCTTTCATGTTCGCATGACCGAGTCTCTTGTGCAAAATTTCGAGAGAAATTTTAGTCAGTTTCAAATGAGATGAAACAACACAAACATCTTCAAACTGAGATTACCAATTCGATCGGCATGCAGCACAACTTGTCCATCTCTGTTGATAACTTCGGCTTTGTTCTTAGAGAAGAAAACTTGAAAATCTCGGTTGGTAATTTTACTCACTGTCCGTAAATCAGGAACGTGCGACAAATGTTTGATCGTAACATTTTTCTCGTTGCCTAATACGTTAGCTTTAAAATGCACATTACCTTTACTGTTGATAGTAGTCGATGAATTTTTGGCCGGTTTTAATGTACCGTATTCTCCGAAACGGATACCACGAAAGTCGTTCAAATTGTGACATAGATGCGTTGTGGCGCCACTGTCTACGAAATATCTTTTGCGTTGCGCCAAAGTCGAAGCGGAATAAAAACATACATTTCCATATTATATTGAATTTTCACCTTACCGCTTTTGTTCTTTTCATTGTACCAAAACTCACTTTTTAAATGTCCAATGCGTTTACATATAAAGCACCGCAATTTTGGTTTTTATTTGCCACAGAATTGTGATAAAATAATAAATATCTTAGAAGAAAAAAGTTTGTGTTGCAGCTTTCTTATATATTGCACAAGCATTTGATCGAGCTTGGCACGTCGGTTTATTATACAAACTTAAACTTACCATTCCCACCAACTATTATCTCATCTTAAAATCCTATTTAAGTGATCGCTTTTTTCAAACTAAGTTTAACATTTCCACAATTCATCCAACTGCCTCTGGAGTACCACAGGGTAGTGTCCTGGGACCACTTTTATATCTTATATTTACAGCGGACATACCTGAAACAAACAACACAATACTTGCAACTTACGCTGATGACACCACAATTTTATCTGCAGATAATGACCCCCTTACAGCTGCTGGTGCTCTACAAAATCATTTAAATAACCTTGAAGAGTGGCTAGACTTTTGGCATATAAATGTAAATCCTAATAATTCAATGCAAGTAAATTTTACCACCAGGAAAACAAACTGTCCAAATGTCTCAATAAATAATACACCATTAATACACCAATGAAGTCAAATTACCTTGGTTTACTATTGGACTGTTAACTTACGTGTAAACCGCATTTAACATCCAAAAGGGATCATATCAAGAGTAAGCTTCGACAAATGCATTGGCTACTTTACAGAGACTCCCAATTAAAAACAGAAAATAAAATACTCACATATAAATGTATTCCTAAACCCATATGGACATATGGTATCCAACTATGGGGGTGAACCAAGACTTCAAATTCAAAAATTATTCAACGTCTTCAGTCAAAAATCCTTCGTACCATCTTAAACGCACCTTGGTTCGTCAGCAACAAAACAATACATGAAGATCTAGCCATACCTACTATAGAAGAGGAAATACACAGAATCAGCACTAATTATCGTCAAAACCTCCCAGGAATGAAGAGGTCAGCCATCTAGCAAATTAACTAACCTCTCGTCGCAGATTGAAGAGGAAGCGGCCAACAGATCTGTAAAGATTAATTTTATTGTATTCATGTATCACGGAGCGTGATCACTGGACCACTTTTCCCCTCATGTGTCATTCATCCATCCAATTTGCTAAATGTTCTTTTGAACAGATATAAATATATTAATACATTTAAAAAAAACTTTGCTTCTTTGTATGCAGTTCCTTGGACCTTTTGTTTACAAACATTTCGTTCGGTGTTATATCTACCGCATAATTCGTTCTGGCGTCCGATTCCTCTATGTTCTTTGCACGAAGAGCTTCGGGCCTCGGCAACTCATCTCGCGATTCAATAGCACATCTAAAGTTTTCAAACGAATGTGGTAAGCTGTAGAGTAGCATAATGGCTAATTGATCTGGATGAATAGCAATGTCCATGTCACCAAGTTTACCTACCGTATCGAAGAAATCGCTCAAATGGTCTCGTATGTCGCCACTGTCGGCCATTTTGTGAAGCGTGAGTTTCTTCAAAAGTGTTGCCTTCGTAGAGGGACCTTGTGACTGGTAAATATCACGAAGTTTCGTCCACACGCCATGCGATGTCTCTCAATTTTTAATTAGTTTTAATTCACTGGGAGAAATTTCTGCCACTGTTGAATCATTTGCACCTTCGATTGTCGGTTCCGGCTTCACTTTTGTTCCGTTAACGAAATCCCACAGTTCACTTTTCACCAGCACAGCTTGCATCTGCAACTTCCATGTGCCATAGTTCTGTTTGTTAAATAGTTCAATTCTTGTGTCGCGATTTGCGAAAGACAACTCTCGGTTATTTCGTAAAATAACACAGTTTTACTTTTTACCTGCTCTCTATAACTTGTCACCTTAATCTGGGCATCATGACCTGGGTACCGAAACCTGTTGGCAGGATTTGCGTAGTGGAGCAGAAATACGTACTCGGAATTCATGTAATAACATTATTTATTAACGAAACAGGTAACATACATTCTACAACGGCGGCGGCGCGTGCTAGACTGTTACGTAGCACGTCTGACAGTGTTGCCAAGTCGACAGTTTGAGTCGTTCAAATATTTTCTCTGACAGCTTTTAGTCTTTTCCGATTTTTTCGAAATTTTTCCTAGATCAATAAAAAATAGTGAGTTGCTTTATCAGGGAATTATTTCAGAGACCAAGATGAACGAATTATCTGAGCACTTTGAGTTCTTTTATTTTTTTCGATTTCTTGCCTAAATTACTCGAAAATTGTGGGTTTTTCACCGGGGATTTTTCTAGAGACGAAGCAGAACAAAATTAAGAAAACTTTTGCCAATCTGGGCTCTTTGCTTTTTTCGATTTGTAAAAATTTTGCCTACATTACTGGAAAATTGTGAGTATTTTCCCGGGGAATTTTTCCAGAGACATAGTTGAATAAATTAAATAAATAATTTTGCTAATCGGAGCATTTTGTCCTTTTTTGAAATTTTTCCTAAATTACTGAAAAAGTGTAAGTTTTTTAATAGGAGTTTGTTCCAGAGTTGTAGCTGAACAAATTAATACAAGCATTATGCGAATAGAAGCATTTTGCTTTATTCGGTTTTTTCTGCATATGGGCTAACTTACTATAAATTTCTGATTTGATCATCAGGGAATTCTTCCACAGACTAGGATGAACAAATTAAAGGAATAATTATGCGAATCGTAGCAATTTGACTGTTTTACGTTTTTCGAATTTTTACCTAGATTACTCAAAAATGTGGGATCTTTTACCGGGGAATTGTTCCACAGTATGCGAATTGGAGCATTTTGTCTTTTTTCGGTTTTTAAAATTTTGCTTAAATTACTGGGAAAATGTAATTTTTTCACCTTTGAATTGTTGCTGAGACGAAACTGAATAAATTAATTAAATAATTTAGCAATCGGATCACTTCGATTTTTTTCGCTTTTTTTCGAAATTTTGACTAAATTACTGGAAAATTATGAGATTTTTGCCGGGGATTTGCCCCACAGAGAAAGCTGAACAATTTATGAAACTTATGTTTATCGGAGCTCTGACTTTTTTCGACTTTTAAAAATTTTGCCATAATTACTGGAAAGTTGTGAGTTTTTTCACCGGGGATTTGTTGCCGAGACGTAGCTGAACAAACTAATACAAGAATTTTGCAAATCGGAGCACTTTGAATGCTTTCGATTTTATCGATATTTTGCCTAAATTACTGGATAATTGTTAGTTTTTTTAACGGGGAATTTTTTTTAGAAATGAAGCTGAACAAATTAAAGAAAAAATTATGAGAATCGGAACACTGACTTTTTTCGGTTTTATCGATATTATGCGTATATTACTGGATAATTGTGAGTTTTTTTTTCTCGGGGAATCGTTACAGAAGTGAAGTTGAACAT
The DNA here is from genome assembly GCA_034510155.1 of Eucriotettix oculatus. Lineage (NCBI taxonomy): Eukaryota > Metazoa > Arthropoda > Insecta > Orthoptera > Tetrigidae > Eucriotettix > Eucriotettix oculatus. The sequence continues at coordinate 38,698,059 of CM067377.1, read as the reverse complement.
ATTAATAAAAGAATGAAGCAAATCGGAGCACTATAATTGATTTTGGTTTTTCTCATTTCTACCTAAATTACGGGAAAATTATGAGTTTTTTCACCGGGGAATTGTTCCAGAGACAACTCTGAACGAATTAAAGCAATTTGAATTTTTAGGTTTTATTGAGAGAGAGAATGAGAGGGTTTTCAGTTTTAAAAGTGTGATTCGCAGTGATAAAGTATACAGGACTGGTTTTTTGGTACATGTCAATTTCTGATAATTACATATGAAGTTATACAAGATACATGGAAAGGTACACTAGATATCAAGCTTGCTGTTCGAGGTATTTTACCTTATAAGTCCAGGCGTTATAGAGGAAATGTGAACATTGTAAATTGTCTAGTTTAATTTTATGGGAATGGAGGGATGTTGAATTGGTCAGCTTGAATTAGCTGAGTTGTTAGAGTCCACTCAGGGTTCCATTCCTTGGCCCAGTCTACATTTTTCCATTTTTGTCTTTCTTTTATTGTAATGGGTATTAAACGTCAGAAGTCAAACTTAATTCCATTTGTAAAAGTGTTTCTTAAATTAAATGGCAGTAACATTGAAATAATTTTTTTTCTGATATATTTTTTTATTGCATTAAAAATAAATAAAATATTAAAATACATATTAAAATTTATAAAATTGAATTAAAATGTTTTAATTTATTACAACATTGTGCAGTGTAAGAAGAACAAGTATACCATAATGTTGAAGTATATAAGATGATTTTATAATTTTTTTAAACAATTATGAAGGATATTGACAACATTAATTCATTAAGTGTTCATAAAAGCCTAACTTTTTTATTTTAATACTATTATTGACACAAATTGTTTATAAGCATAAGTCATCAGGACTTTATTTATTATTTCATTTTGAAGCTTATATGCAATCTTAATTGGTTGTTAAACCAAGACCAAACAATAAATTAATACAAATAATCATTAAGTATAGAAAACATTTATAGTAGATAGAAAAAGTCTGCAATCTGCTGTAGTGAATCATTGCAATTATTTAACAATATAGCATACATTTTCATCAATTTTCCGTTTTTTATTCTGAGGTTCCAGTACTTCATTTCTCACAGCCAGTCAGGTACACATATTAAGAAAAGTGTTAATGGCACATTCTAATAATAATTAGCTATTAATTTACTAATTAAGGAACTATACAATAATTAGAAAGTAATATAAAAATATTTGTTCCAATGCAAGGAAATTATAATAGAGGCTTACATCAATTAATTTTGAAAATTTAGTAACACTATCAGGAACTTACATTATGCATCTGCTTAGTCATCAATTTAACCATTATTAGGTGCACAGTCACGCATTAACATTTTGATTTTTGTGAATATACGCAATATTTTCAACATGAAAACTAATTGAAAATAAAATTATCTAATTATATTCAAGAAAGGAAAATTAACTGATGCCTATCAGAGCAATAGAATTCGGTTGCATGAATAAAAATAGCTCCAGAAGTCAAAATTTAAATTTAATAAGAAATCTCTATTGATAAAGTATTTTTCTGGTTTAATATATTCAGAATTCACAGTTAACAGTGATTGGCCAATGTTTTAGTAACTCAGCATATTAAATTTAATAAACTGCATTAAATTTCAAAATGTAGTAGTATTCATCATATAAAATATTTATTTTATTTTCATTATTTAAATCTAAATTTTGTCAACTATCTAACATGTGTGGTGAATGATGCCTTAATGAATGATTACCATCAATATTAGCATATACATGTTGTGTATGTGTCAACAATGATAAATTATTACTGTTATGTAAGGAACTGAGTGGATTTGAAACTAGTGGTTCATCTTCTGCACTTTCTGGCTGCAGTTCATGTCTTTCTCTTTGTCCCATTTCACTGTGGTAAAAAGAAACCTCTTCAAATGCAGCTCCAAAGCTTCCTGTAAGTATCTCCAAAGAAGCTATAATTTGTATAAATGTTGGTCTAGAAAATGGTTGATGTTGCCAGCAAGCAGACATTAAATCATACATTATAGTGTCTAATATCTCAGGTTTCGGTAATGTACCACCTTCCTTCACAAAATACAGCACTTGCTCATTGGTCATTCCCTGGAAAGAAATCTTTGTATTACAGTACATTTCAAAGCAATCAGTTAACCTCTATTATACTATCAAAAATACCTGGTATGGTTGCTCTGCAAGTGTTGCAATTTCCCACAACACTATCCCAAAGCTCCATACATCAGACTGTGAAGTGAAAACACCATCTGACAAACTCTCAGGAGCCATCCAACGAACAGGAAGTAATCCTTTGCTGCCTTTTCGGTAATAGTCATTTTCGTAAACATCACGTGCCATTCCAAAATCTCCAACCTACAAATAATTATATTTTACACTACTTAATTAATTCATAAGAAAGTTAGTTAGCCTATCTCTGGAAATGTCTTCCTAACTTTATGATGAAGGGGGCGGTGCCTCCGAAAATTTAAAGAACTCCATCAGCCTACCATCTGTGAACCTCAGGTAAGTCACCTATTTCTATCTCTTTTTTACTGTCCTTATTAATTATAAATATATATATTGTGATAAAAAACGCGGATTTTGTGATATTGTGGCGTTATGAGGCGCAGTTGGGCCAACAACAATGTCTAGTCGGCTGAAAGCAGGTGAAACCCCGAAGGGGGTGCCCCGCGGAAAAACCCCCTCGGGGCGTGTGTAAAAAAACGATGGTGATCCCCCGCGGGAAACTCCCACCGTGTGTGTGTAAAAAATGATGGCGGGGAACCCCGAAATTTTATGAAATAAACTGGTGGGGAACCCCGGAATTTTATGAAGTAGACCTATGGCGGGGAATTCCCGTCGGAGAATTTAAAAGGGGAGCCGATGGGTGGCTCGGGATCAGAAGTCAGACGAGTTGAGGAGAGGACGGACGAACTCAGATGGAAGGAGATGCTGTGAGAGGTGGGCAGAGAGCAGTCGTGTTCAGACGTGATCAGATGTGGTGAGACGTGAGCAGACGTGGTCAGAGGTTTGCAGACGTCAGATGTTTCGAGGAAGCAAATGAGCTGCGGATCTGGTTCCTACTACCTTCATCGATAAAAATCCTGCAAGACGCCAGAGAGACGCGGAAACATTCGTGAGGTGGATATTTGTAGGCCCAGTAATTGGGGGTAAGTTATTAAAAAAGCTGTGAAACTTACTCATTGGTCTGGTTAAATAATATTTAATGATTTTTTTTCTATTTTCAGTTACTGCATACTCCATCTCTCGAGAGACCCAAAATCCCCTGATTTAAGCCCATGTAATCGCTTTAAATTAATAAATGAAAAATTTTAAAATTGATTATAATTTATTGAATTGATTAATTAATGTTTTATACCCTAAAAAGTATATTACAATATATATATATATATATATATATATATATAAACTGGAAGACATGAATTATAAAAGATTTAAATTATGTCGGTATCTGTGTACACCTTTCATTACTGTTAACTAAATTGCTCTACTTACAACTTCTATATTTCTTTGCAGTTAATATACTAGTTTTTGATGGACAAATGAACAGTTTATTCTTCAGTAACACTGAAACTGTTAAAGATCACTTGGCTATCTAAATTTTTTTACCCTTGCCGTTAATTTTAAAGAAGCAATTTCTCTTATGATTTCAACTTTTGCTCGTCGAACGACATTTGTGATTTCGTGACTATTTCTGTAGAATTTTCGCAGAATAATTTTTTTTCATTATCAGTCCTATAATGGTTAAATTGTTAAGTAAATAATAACAATACAGAACATCCTACTTGATGCAGCTATTTTTCATTTTTAACGTAGTCGTCAATATCGACAATCCCCCCCCCCCCTCTCTCTCTCTCACTCTCTCTCCTACCCATTGTAACTTATGTCCACAGAACATAGAATAAAGTAGTAGCGGCAGGCTAGGGAGCGCCGTGGCACCGGTCACTCAGGTCTCTCCCCACCCAAATACCCCCATAAATTCTGCCAACGCTGATGTCTCTTAGTAGGTAAACACTTCGGCATTGCTGGAAATCGCACAGTTTTTAATTAGACGAATGTGTATTGTTTCCAATTCACGTTCTTCATTATTGTTTCTCTTCGTTTATTACAGTTTTTAACTGATCAGCTGGACCACGACGGCTAGAAAATAAAGGCTGGCCATAGTAACAGAGAGAGGGAGAGAAGAGAGAGAGAAGTTGCTCGAGAGTAAGAAGTTTGTCTTCAATGTCGAGACGAAATGCAGAAGGTGGAAGTCCGTACACCTAATTCCCTGGAATCAAGGAAAGAAGATGGACAGCAGGATGCAGCAAGGTGGGTTCCACCAGTATACGTAATCGCGGCATCAGAATTCCCAGAAGGAAGAACAGGTACGGAACGTGAACTCCGGGAGCAGCCTAATTCCCCGTGCTAAACGATGAAGGGGGTAGCAGACGCCTCACAAACGTCTCAGATGTGTCAGTGCCAATGTCAAAAATGCGTAATGACTATCTTTCTGCTGCGCAAATCCCCACCATTATTAGGCATTATTGTGGCATAAATTAATGACTCAAAATTTGTATTTAAATATTTGTTTTAATAAATTTAATTGTTTTTATACTAACTTAAAAATTTTTGTCCTTATTTAAAATTAAGAAATTAAATCATCCCCGCCCATTATAATGACTTAATAATCACTAGTAACTTCAATGTAAGTTTATATCTTCGTCGTTATAGATCACTTAATATTTATCGTGAGGTCATCGAGTGTGCTAATACGCCACGGGATTCAACTGTAAGTTGTCTGCACGCCAGTTCAGTTCATTATCAACCAGTGACAGCTCAAGAGCTTCGACACATAAATTCAGTGACGTAGTGTGGCGGTGATCAAGATCTGCACCGTGCGGCAGTTTGATAATAATAACAACTTACAATCTGTAATAAAAAATTTGAACGCTGTACAATTAACAATGACAAATTTATTTATATCCGAAAAGTTGTTTAGAATATATGTGAAGTTGAGGTTAGCTGCAGGGAAACGGGAGCAACGTTGGAACAGGAAAATTAATTTGTCGAATAAAGTATTGAACGAGGCATCGTCTAGGATAAGGCGGAGCCGAAGAGTTGGCACATGGGCTGGACATTGCATGGGAAGCCGGAGCATCCACAACGTTACCAGTCAATCGTGGTGTTTACAATAAAACTTTAATATAAATTTAGTGCAAAACGGCACATGGATTTTTCAATACAATTGACTGAAGATCAAACACAAGCGAGGCTCAAACAGTCCAAGCACGCCTCTAACCAACGTTCAGTGGAGCTTCCGAAAGCAAACTGGCTTCGTCAAACTCCAACTGGGAGGCTAGGGTTCTCTTCAAAACAAAAATCGATGAGGGCAGCACCGTCAGAGTACCAACTGCATAAAAATAAAAACATTAGTCTTAAACACGTGGAATTCGGCGCCGGTAAGTTGGAACGAGTACATTGCAGAGAAAGTACTAGCAGAGAAAGTAAATCGTTTAAAATTGCACCACGAGGGACAAATTGTAAATATTTGGGCATCAACTTTAGCACCAATCTTGGATGAGAAGAGCAAATGGCTCAGACCAATCTAAGAACTGATTACTACCACTACTACAACAAACGTCCCCTAATGAAGTACGGAGGGGCATGTTGGCATCCCTATCATAAATACCAGGTAGAGTTACTCGAAAAGCTTCAGAAACAAACTTCAAAATTTGTATCAAGCGTGAATGAAAAAAGAGGTAAAATTGGGTTGGGACACGCCAAAGAATAGAAGCAAATTTATTCAAAGGGAGTCCAGTAGCGGAAAATAGATTTAGATTAAACTTGAAAACAATGTATAGGGAAAGATTAGAAGAACCGAAGTGGCATGAAGTGCATATGCAAACTAGCGAAGTGCCATTTGGTGTGCAGTGGAGTAGAAAATAAGACTATAAGGACTTTGAAAATATTATTTCTCCTTTTGTTTTTTTATCTATATCGATAAATGTCCTTTCTTTGATATCACGTATGTACCTATAAGAACAATTAAAGTCTGTGAATAATATAGGCTATAAATGAAAAATTAATAACCTGTATAACAAACCTTTACAAGAAAATTTAGACGAATTTGAAACTTAAACTTTGGACGTTTCGACCATCAATTGTGGCCTTCATCTAAATGAGAATATAAAAACAAAGATCATACAATCAAAGTATTGGCAAAAGATGAAATTAACAAAGGGAATTTAATAAACCTTCATATAATTTGTTTAATTGTTAAGTTTTATGTTTTACATCAACAGTAAATTTATTGCTTTTATTATTCAACATTTCAGAAATGAATATTTTCTTGAGATTCATTTTCCGAAGTAATATCATTATCAAAATTAAATGAGTGATTTTGTTTCAATGTTTTGTAATATGAGAGTCTTTAAATTAAGAAAATTTTTAATTAATTTTATGTTTTTAGCAGAAAAATCATATTAATGATTCAATTGATGAAATTAGTAAGAATGTTTGTAAAGTCATTCTAAGTGATGGTGTGAAAAGTTTAGACAAGTTTAATATGAAGGAAAGATCAATTTGAGATGTATTAGAACTGTAATCTGTAATAAAATAGATCTATAGTAAGTATATTCTTAGGAGGAGGAAGTGAAATAAAACTTTCTATTATTAAGCATGAAAGAAATCAAATTCCTAGAAACTTTATAAAAGAGTATATCGGATTACCCTGGAATCTAGGACGAAAGATTTTTTATGTGAAATGCTCAGGTTTTAATGTTTAGATATAAATACTTTATGAGGAGTTATTTGAAACGACGTAAAAGCTTAGGGCATAATTATTTTTTGTTTTAAATTTAGATGTATTATTATCCATTTTATGTATTATTGTTCTTTGGGCGTGATATTTAGTGGCTTGGTATATTAAAATTGAGTAGACTTGACAACACTCAGGTGGAATTTTGGGAGTCCCAATTTAACTTGTTACCTGAGGGGGGGATACAGTGGCACATTGAATTGATTTTAACTTGAACTAATTGGTGCTCTGTCGTCAGCGTTTTGGTAGACTGGAAAGACCAGCTAGGAATTTTGAGTGTGTTGTATTTGATTACCAGATATCCCGGATTGAGCTAGGAAGATATAATTGCAAACAATCTCTGTAGAATCTCACACAACCTTAGATGGAAGCTCCATGGTCATAAAGGAAAAAAAAATCGATTTTCTCTGAAAAGCGGGTAGAGAGGAAGACGGTTGTAACTGCTTCAAACAATTCGACACTTCTTTGGGTCCCTCAAAGATGTTGTGACTGACAACACCACTCTCCTGGACCGGTAATCCCAGGAACCGGAGAGTAAAACAGATATGAACAGACAAGGATATACACTCCCGACATTTTCGTATCAATTTGGCGGTAGAAATGAAAAAAAAATACACTTGACGAAGCCAGCTTAAACCCTCATATCCTGGACGCCGGAAAATGAGGGAAACCGGAATTCCGGAGCTGGAAGTACAACCTGTGCTAGAGAAGTGGAGATGCAGGAAGGGTGGAGGAAGCGAACATTGAAAGACTGTCTCCTGCCTCCAAAAGGAAGCCCAGGAGACAAGAATAGAGCAATGGCTGACCTCCTGCGTCTCCACGCATCTTTACTGGTAGAACTTACGCAGGGAGAGCGTCTGCATAATACACAGTCTGCTCTACAGACCCCCTGCAAAAAATATACTTCCATATTTGATGTATATATATATATATATAAGTATTATAAAAAAGTGTTAAAAAAATCTCAGTCTGTAATGTAAAAGAAGATGGAAGCAGCTATGACTTAACATAGTTTTCCTCTCCCTTCAAATTAGAGCGCCCGCTCTTTCTTCCCTTCCATATTCCGCCAGCTGTGATCTCACAGCACTTTCCCTTCAATCCTCCTACTCCCATTCACCCTATACCCTTCTGTCTTTAGTTTTAGTTTATTAGTTTTATTATTGTTAAAAAAATAAATATTTATAAAATAAAATAGAATAAATCTGTAACACAAACATTGTAAGAAATGAAAATAAGGCCTGTTATAGATACTCAAGAAAACAGGCTATTAGTGTAATTAGTGAATAAAAAAAAGGTGTTGTATTTGATTCTTACCCGTCGTGTTGCGAAATTCATAGATCATTTAATGCTACAGTACTGAAAAACAAACTCGTGCTTCAAGAAAGGTATATTTTGGCTTTTGGAGACTTCATTGAGTTAATAATAAATAGGTGATAGATTAAAAACAAGTTTACTTTTACTTTATATGTGAGTCATACACCTAAGAAAGTGAAATAGCCCTTAAGAGCACGTTATTCGAGCAATTATTACATAATAAAATACGATGAGACGATATTTGTCGAGAGCGCACTACAGTGGACTTTGACCCAAAATTTTAGACCTTATTCGTCGAGACACCAAAATGAAATATATGTTTTCTAGTAGAGAAAATCCTTATCTTTTTAATGGAATCAAGTAGAAAACGATATCTGGTGTCCTCCTGAACGATTTATGCCTCATTTTTGTCGTTTTACATTTTGGCGCCAGGTTTGATGCACCATCTCTACGCAAGTATATTGTCTACAAAGCTGTAAATCGTCTTTTAGACACTCATTCAGACATGCAACCTACAAAACATGAATACCTTACGTACTTTTCTGCAAAATCATTTGAAAATACGAAAAAAACCATTGGCACAATTTTTTTCACCAATTTATAGCTGCTAGGGATTAAATTTGTTTAAATATTTGTTATTATTTTCGTAATATACGCGTGCGATTTATCTTGGAAACGTATTTTCAGGGTGTATTCTCTAATAACTGCCACAGTATTGAAGCTCAAAAGTGGTACTTTTGAAACGACGTCATCTCTGACGAACCGCAGGCTTCGACGAAAAAACCGTATCTCAGTCAGAAATTCATATTTCGAACTGAAATTTTGCATATATCATCTAATGCTTCATAGTACAAACTCAAAATTTCATTAAAACCGGAAACGGTCGCGCGGGAACCACTTAGTTCACTTGACATGGAATGACCCGTATGCAATTGGCCAGGCTAATGCCCAATACTGGAGGATCTCGACAGGCCCGGAGGAAGCTACTGGCGTCAGTCGTTAGATCGGCCCTGCTTTACGCGGCCGCCGTATGGGCGGATGCCATGAAGAAGACAACTCTAAGGAAGAGGATCGCCGGGGCTTATCGCACAAGCGCGTTCAGGACCGTCTCCTACGATGCGGTGTGCGTCATCGCCGGCATGAAACCCATAGAACTGGAGGCAGAAGAATGCCAGCGAAGATTTCATCGAGCTCGCCAAAACGCCGAGGAAGACAGAAGAGTTATCGCCGAGGAAGAGAGTCGTGAAACCATCAGGTCTTGGCAAAACCGATGGGACAACTCAGACAAAGGAAGATGGACCCACCGGCATATCCCCGATATAGGAACATGGGTAAACCGGAAGCACGGTGAGCTGAGCTACAACCTTACCAGTTCCTGACGGGGCACGGATGCTACAAGCAGTACCAGAAGAGGTTTGGAATCATAGAAGACGACGGGTGCCCAGCATGCACTGAAGAAGTGGAAGACGTGGCACACGTCTTCTTTGAATGTCCGCGCTTCAATGAAGAGAGAGCAGCATTACAGGAGCTCCTCGGACGGCAAGCGAAGCCAGAAGAAATAATACCGTTTATGCTCCAGGACCAAGGTAGTTGGGACGCAGTGACGCACTTCGCCACTAAGGTGCTGGAGAAACTAAGGACCGAAGAAAGGCAGCGCCTAGAAACAACGTAGGAGACGCCTACTAGCGGAGTGAAGTGTATGTGTACCGAAGTGTGAGTGTCAATGAAAACTAAGTGCGTGCGCGAGTGTGAAGCGTGATGCCTTAGGGCAGCAGGACGCGACGTGTGAACGTGTGTTAGAAATTAATAAGGATATTTATATTCATAAGATAAGTTAGAAATTACTTAAGTACTCAGTTGTAAGCCAATTGGCAATCCGCCCCTCGCGAAGTAGTGCCTAGCAGGTTGTTCCCGCGAGGGGAACGTTGTAAAGGGAGTTGGTTTTTAGTGGGTAAAAATCCCACACACCGTGAAACTCGGGTTTCACGGCGTCTTTGGAAGATTTTCCCCTACCCTCGATTAAAAAAAAAATCTCGGTAGTATAATATTCTTGGGTGAGCATAAAAATACAGAGAAATTACTGCTAAGCTACTATTAGTAATAATAATAGCCATTTTTATAATTGTAAATGGTGAGATGAAGAATCGAAGTAATTCTACCTTGACAGTTAAATCTTGAGCAATCATGCAATTCCTTGCAGCCAAGTCTCTATGAACAAATTTGCAAGCTTCAAGGTATGCCATCCCATCTGCAATTTCAGCTGCCATTATCAGTAATTTGTTTAGGTTAATGCCATTCTGCAAAAGTAATTGAATTATAAGAAACAGAAAAGTAAAACAAATAGTATTTCTATAGATCAAATGATTTTCTTGTGAACACAATTGGGAAACCTTCTCAGGTTTCCAACATAGTAATTTAATTAAGTAGCAATTTTTGTTGACTTATTCTGCAATCATCCTTTGGATATTAACATTATTACTATTGTGAAATCAGCATCTACATGTACCAATAAGCTGTTAATCGCCCTTTTCACTTATTAATGGATTATAGAAAAATAATGAATGCATCTAGGACATCAGCTTAGTACACATCACTTGTCACATCTATGTCCCTTATCATGTGAGCTACATTATTTCTTCTTTCTTAACTCTGCAGCCCAGTCTTGGCCTTCTGAACAACTGCAGAATGTCATCTTACATAACCCATTCAAAATTTTGAAGTGATATGTGGTCAGTGTATTGAATCTCCATCAGTCTTAACTACAATCTCTGTAATGATGACGACACAATTAACCATGCCCACATCAGGATTTGAACCCAAGACCTCTGTGTTGTGAGGCAGTGACGCTAGCCACTAGACCACTGGAGGAAGACTAGCTACATTATTAGCTTATTTATAATTAAAGATTGACCACGAGGCCCTGCACCTTTCTCCTAGAATTTATAGGCATTTAGAAAAGGTCTTTCTTGTGTAGCTAGTTAATCAATTGTGTCCAAGTATCACTGAATTAGAAACTTGTGTCTCTGTTTAACATATGTAAATGGTCTGGATATTAATGGCTTGCAGGATTACAATGTCACAATATTAGACAATGTGCTCAGGTATTTATAACTGTCAAATTATACTTTGTGTTGAGTAATTATTTAATGGTCCATAATGCAGATTTAATAGGTTGGTAGAGCCTCAATGACATATCATCCTCAAATACCCTGTCTGCCACCATTCACATACTCTGATTGACATTCAGATGAATCTTTGGTTGTCCTTATCCTATCCCAATTTATCCTTAATCTTTTGAGCAAAACTGACTATAGTGGAACTGCCAAAGGAAGATAGACTAGCTTGAGCTGTGGCACATCAGTTTCTCTTCCTTTTTTTGTAGCCAGTTCTTTGTTAAACTGTACCTCAATATATATGTTACTAATACACTCCATTACACCCAGAAGATGCTATGGTTTAAACTCAATGTAACATGTCTTCTATATGTTGGATGATGAAAACTTTTTGCAGTAAGGAACAGGTCAGGATACCTCAGTTTCCTGTTCATTCCACACAATCTTCCATGTGCTTATCATTCAATATGGATGTCTAGAAAGAAAATTGTTCCATTTGAATTATAAACTTAGCCTTATAATGGAAATTATTCAAATGTACAAGATAATCATCAAGATCATTTCTTCTGTGTAGCTATTTCCTGAATGAAGGAACAACTGGTTATAGGAGAAATACTACTTCATAAAATTTTGTGTATAGGTTGGTGATTAATGGTAACAATGGTGAGCCCATGGCCAAGCCGTCTGTTTGTTCATATTGAACCCCTTCATACATAAAATAAGTCATCGTCAAGATGTACGTTAACAGGTTCATAATATAAGGAGAGATAAGTTTGCCAAGTAGATGCATTGTGAGCATTGGGAAGAAGGACACCTCATCTAAGCTGACCATAATGTCACCTGGATTAATATTCAGTACATCCAAGATTTCAACAACATTGTAGGACTTCTGTACATGTTCATATTTGCCTACATTATTTTATAGACAGAAAGTTGGCCAATTTATAAGTCAAGAACAATATTCAACTTTGATATATTTTGTAATGTCATACAAATATGGACATCCCCTTCCTATTATTTTTACTGTGATTTGCTCCTTTCATACTGGAAATGACTAATAGTCAGTGGCAAAGTCACAAAATGCTACCGAATGAAGTTACCCAGTTGCAAACTCAATAAGTTTTTCTTAAAGATTTCTGTCTGAAAACATTAAAAATTTCATTTATAGGCACACATATTTATATACTGTAGTAATAAAACTTACTGTAAACAGACAAAATGTAAACCCACTTGTTATTGTATCTTAAAGAATCCATATTTATAAATGTTGAAGCTGCATTCATATTTTTGATTTGCTTTTGTTAAATATAAGTAAACTATTATTAAAATATGAGATCATGCATGCAGGAAATAATTTATTATTTTAATACCATGATAATAATATTACCATATAATCTTTCTTGTTCCCTACCTCCCTCCCTCTCCCCTTCTCTCTTCCACCACTCTCTGCTCCTTTAGTATACATCTCATCATCTCCCACTCCCTCCCTCCTCCTCTCTTGTTTATACTTCTGCTTTAGGAGTGTATTAGACTATTTAAAATAATTCTCACCCTAAAATTTTTGGAGTCATAAGTACATGATAACAATGAATGTTCTTCACTTTCAACATCTCTTGCAGATCTGAGAAAATTTTTAAGATCACCTCTTTCCATTAACTCCATTACAACCATGGGTGGTTGGCCTTTGGACACAACTCCAAGAAGTCTCACTACATGATGTCCTTCTGAAAATTGTTTCATGACACAAGCTTCATTCAGAAATTCTACACGTTCCACTGTTGTTGCAGTCTCAGCCACTGTCTTCACTGCACAACGGGTATTACATGGTTGGAGAATACCTTCAAAAACCATACCAAACGATCCTTGACTGATTTCTCGAATGAGTTGCACTTTATCACGAGATATTTCCCATTCATCAGGTACATACCTAAATTGAATAATGATTATTAACATATTTCAAACTTCTTTTTATAGCACAAGGTAAGAATTTTTCAATTGAGACATGAATATTATTAAGTGTTAAAATTTGTGCTTTATACTTATTAAAATATTATAGGGGCTATAAAGTATATTTCTGTAACAATGGTAATATTCTATTCTATTTTTTGATGACAGAAAAAGGTTTTCTCAAAACTTTTCAAGTTATTAATAGACATATCCAAACGTTTTACTAACAATTCTTTGTATGTCAAAATTTTGCTATAAATAGATTGATGAGATTGTTTCCACAGTTTTTTTTTCAAATTCTACTAACCAGACTATTATAGAAGAAAAGATACTTTGTTATTGAAAATGTATCAGGAAAACATCTGATGTCCATTAAACCTCGACATTACATTGGAATTGATAAATATTTGACTACATTAAGTGGAAGGACCTCATACACGTACATGAAAGTTGGAGTCCACTACTGGATAAATATAAAAATTTTTGTGTTATACTCCTTTACAAATATTTCTTTGTACAGTCTAATAGACTGATGTTCTCATATCATGTGAGGAAAAAAGATAGCACCTATGAAAATCTGAGAACTATAATTCTTGCCCAATGTCGTAAGAACAGTCCTCAATTTCAGATAATGCATCTACTATCTATCTTTCCTGTTGATAGAATTTTCAGCAGCAGAAAGAAGTCCAATTAAGGACAAAATAATAAAGAGGAAATTATAGTTGGGAGCAAAACCCATTTTGTTTGAGTTGTATTACATAAAGAAAATTTACCAAAAAGCCAATGTCTATGGAAATCACACACTGTCCTAATCTTGATTTCAAATTTATTGACAATAGTGTGGTGAAACTGGTGATGAGATATTTTGGATATTTCATAGTGGCAGAAGAGAATAGTGGAGAGTACAAAAAAGTGATAAAAGCTGAATGGGTTTCCGATGCTGAGAACCTCTATAGTCACCATAGTGCAATGGTCTGAATGTTGTAAAAAAAAAACTATTTTCCTCATTCTTCAAAACTACAAAATAACTCCTGAAAGAGGGAAAATTTTAATTCAAGTGTGCAATTTATCATATTTTCACTATAATTAGAAACATGATAATGAATTAAACGTACTTTACCAGACCAATGTACTCAGGATTCACTGTAGTTACCATTACATCTCTTCTATGTTTCCATAATCTTCTAGTAATTAAAATTAACAGACCAAAAAATGTAATTACAAAAGCAAAAATGCCAATTATTAAAGATGTAGTTTTATTAACTGTAGATGAAAAAGTAATAGAGAAATCTTTAGTTGATGTGTAAGCGCCAGGACCATAAAGCGATATAGCTTGAACTTGCACTGTATATTCCCCTGGCATTAAATTGGTAATATTAAACCTGAAAAGAAAATTATCTAACAGTATGTTATAGATGAAACAAGATTATAGTTAATCAAAATAGCCTCGGCACTTTAATTTTAATTTATTATTGAAATTAACAATGTTTACAGGAAATAGCAACTAAGAGTATATTGAAATTTACAACAGGGATAATAAGACTTATGTTTTAAATAGAAAAGAAAGTGATCTTACCAAATTCTTGATCTATTCACTTTTGTCAAAGGAACACATATTTCAAGTGGATTAAAGTTTTGTATATCTGTCCTTCTGTATTTCAATTTGTATCTAAGTATAACTCCATTTGGTTCTTTTGGACTTTCCCATGAAATGTTGGTTCCCCATTTTTCAACAGAAACATGCACTGAATTAGAATCAATATCATCAGCTTTTTCTTTATGTCGTGTACGGAATATTGTCAATACTGTTGGACTACAAATACCAGTAAAGCTACAGGCTTTTATTCCAAATGTATGAATACTGTAATGATTCAGGTTTTTCAATATAAATGAATTTTCCCCTGCAGGTACTGTTTGATTCACTACAAATTCTCTAGTATCATTTGAAATATTTTGTGAAAGTCCTGTTTCATTTGTATAAGTAGTTGTGACACTCTCAATAGTAGGATTGAATAATTTCATGTTTTCAACTTTTATTAAATTATGAAAATAACTGTGAAATTCATCTGCCGCATTGTGAGCACATGAGCTGATTATACTTTTTGGGGTCTCAATTCTGCTACAGGTCTTCATCTCCTGGGAAGTACAACTGTTAAAATAAATAATTAATTATTTATGTTACTGAAAATAATTTACTTGTAATATTATAAAATTGCTTTTCTTTTAATTAAGATTGTATAGTTATATATCTGTAAGACTGGAATATTATTGAAAAAACATATTTTAGCCTTTCTACATCTATTGAATTATTTAAATCAAAACTGTTTGTGTTTCAATGTAATATATTTTGCCCTAAGGATTCTCTCATGTACACTCTTCATTTAATTCAAGACGGCACTTCAAGTTGACCAACAATAAATTTTATTTCACTTTACCTCACAAACTAACTACTCAGCAATTATGCCTCATAGATTGGAGACTTTTTGTCCGGGTGGGGGGTGGGGATTAAAACAGGCTACATGAAGGTGATCCTGAAACTCAAAACTCCTATTTAATAGCATAGGAAGGTATGTGGAAGTAGAATAAGGTAGCAAAGGATTGACTAAAACCCCCGGGCTATAGTTTAAGTATCCTACCTAGTGATTTACATAAAAGAGATGCAGAGAAAACACTAGAAACCTGCATCATTCGTGCAGTATTTCATCAACAGAAGGAAAAGAGTTTCCATGAAGTGCTTGGTATCAGAAGCATATTTTAACATTTTAAAAAGTAGCAGTTGTGTATAACACAGTGCACACATCATCAATAAATATTTATCTTAGTAAATTATCATCTTAATGCTAATAATAAAACATTGATTTTCTCTTTTAAAAACAATATTTTCATTACTTATAAAATTTTGGTTTGAGAAATAAATAATGTATTTCAGATGCCTGGATAAATATTTACCTGCTACAGTTGAATTCTATTTCTTCCTCTTGACTTTCTTCTACAAATGAAAAATCTTTGTCAGATCTCTCTTTACTACAATAATCAAGTATTGGGAAATAGTCTCTCATAAGAATTCCATAAATAATATAATGTGTGATATTTCCTCTGTAAATGATATATTATAAAAATTAAACTAACATTATAATAACATGAAGTCTAGACACTACTAGATCCCACTACAGCATTTGTTGTATAATTCTAGAACTGAGATTATAGAACTCCCAAATTTTTCTGCAACAGAGCCCAAACTTTGAACCCTAATGTCATATTTTGCAAAATGTATAATCAATCGTCTTCAATAGTCTTATGCCAAATTTTATATAGTATATAGTATAAAATCAACCCTGCAATCAATTAATTAAATTTAATTACCATATAAGTACATTTAAAGGAAAGGTCAAAATAAGAATTAACGAAGCCACCCTGCACTCGCAGTCGACAATTACTAACAATTTAAGTGGTTAGGTGAAAGAGGATAATAATTCCAAGATTTTGCCTCTACTGTAGGAAGTGTTGTAAGAAGAGTGTCCAAATATGGATTACAGCCTCTTGTGAATCAAGAAAGGGAAAGGTTGAAGAATGATGAATGTAATGCTAAATGCTTCAATTTTTTATTGAGCATGTGCAGTTATTGAAAATTATTCTTTCCACAATTGGACAGTTACTTTGTAGTTAGAGGAATGTTTAGGAACAAGTGCTTTAGACTGACTGATGTAAAAAAGCAGGACATATTCAGTCATTTATCTGGCAAGTGTTCTGGGAGGAGAGGCATGTAATGTTTTCTTGATTTTGTAGGTGGATAATTGTTAAGGAGTCTGAAGTATTGTAGTCAATCAGAGGATAGGCTAATTGTTCATAGATAAAGGTTGACAACCCAGCTTTGTATATTAGTCTGAGGGTGGGATGTACAGAGGTGGACAAGTAAGTTTTGCATATTGGGAAGGCATCTGAACACAAATCACAGATAGTATGTTTTTGACATTATAAATGTAATAAAGGCAATTGTATTGAAGCAGTTGATAATGTTGCATATATATTATTGTAAATAGGCAAATAAATAACTTAATAATTATATAGCAAAATGATATATCTTATTTGTGTGAGAATATATATAGTAAATTAGAACAGTTGAAATCATTGTCAAGCAAGAATGTTACTTATGTTGCTTTCACCTAGGATAGAGCGGTGCCTTCCATTTCAAAATTTCTTCATTTTCCCTTTTCCTAAGACAAAAATACTGCGGTTCAGAAGGTATTCCAGGTAGAGTAGTAAAGTTGGTCAGTGGACTTCGTTTCCCACTATCTGAACAATATACTTGAATATAATAGGCATATTGTTGATATTCTTCTAGATCAGTGATAATGTGAGATAATTTCTCAAGTCCTTTATTTACATAATCTGTGATATTAACTGTTAGATAATCAACCTAAAATAAAATATTAAAAACTTGATATCCATATGTAGAGATAGAACAGAAACATGATTCAGGAAAATTAGTGACTATTAACTATTTCAATTAGCTGCTCATATTTATATGTCGTTTGTATATAGAAATACTCATATTCCTATTCATAAACCTTTCATTTGTTACTTTAAATCAAAATAAAAGATAATTTGCATCTTGAATTGTGATAATTAAAAGAACTTAGTGTTTTTATGTCTCCCACAACTATAGTTTTTCTCGTTCATTCTCCTGGTGCCACAGTCCATTTAGGACCCCATTGGATTCTTTCTAGTTTGCTGCACCCCTCCTCTAATTCTGGATTTGAAGTTGCAAAGATAACCTTTCATTATCCTTTTCTGTGCTTGCTTTTTATCATGTTATCCACCTGGCTATTTCTGTAATCTTGTCTAATAACTAATAATGTATTACATGGCTGGTAGTTAGCTCTTAAAGAAACTCCCAATCTGAAGGACAAGGTATATCATTCTTAGTCTGACACATCACCTTGGACCAGTCTAGCTTGAGTGGTCCTGCGAGGAACTAAGGCTCCTGCTGGTATAACTCCAACACATGCCTTCTCACTTTGTCCATATGCTGATGACATCAAGGGGGGTTCATTTTTTCTATTTTAATAAATATAATTTTAATTCATGGACAGAAGAATGCTTTCAATTGAAGCTGAGTACTATAAAACTGAATTATAGAAACCTTAAATATAATTTTTGGCAAAACACATACACTTATATGAAGAAAAGAATGACCTCTCCACTTCTATCGTTAAACTGTAACTATGCAAATTGCTACTACTCATATTTGGAGCTTAATGTAAGTTTTAGATTAAAAGAAGTCTAGAGTTTTAATTTACTTGTATTATTAAATCAGCTATCATTTGTGACCATCATTAAACAATTATCATAAACATGATCTACAATAGAATAATTTTATTAGATAACAAATATCCATACCTGCCATCCACTTTCCCCACACATGTGTTCAGACATGCTTGATGTTTTCATATAAAACACTTGATATATAAGAAATTTATCAGAGCCATTTCTACATTCATCAATGACTTCCCATTCTATTTGTACTGTTGATGAATTTATTGAAGAATAATTTGCTTGAAAGGCAATGTTATCACATACAGAATCATAACCATTTGACTCAGGATCATACTGTAACATACAATTAGTATCCTTTACATTGAAAGTTCTATTCACACACAAACTAGATAAGCATAAATTTAAAATACATTACAAGTCAACACCCTGCTGTCAAGTCTGTCTGTTGCAATTTTATCTATGTAGTTAAGATTAGTAAATATTATAATTGCCAACTACATCCATGTCAATTCTATCCCAGATACATCTGGAAGAAATTTTACAATTTTCACAAGACTAAATGTACTATCTCAGTTAAAACAGTGAAAACGAAATATTTACATGTATTAAGAATAAACTTTTAATTAAAAAAGAATAAATGAAGCTTAGTTCTAATCTATAAATAAAGAGGGAAGTATGTTTGTTTGTATGTTCGTCTCTTATATGTTCCTATTCTATTCATCCGATTGCCATAACATTTTCGTGAGTTGTATTGCTCACCCTACAGAAGGTTTCTGTCGACCTTTCGAAGATTTTGGTCCCTTTCTTTCCCCCTTTCCAAATATCAGCACATTTTTGAAAACTGATCAACAGTTGGTATGCAATTCACAGGAAGTTTTACGAATAACTTTTTTTTGTTTCTGTGCACTATGGTTCATTTCGATGGCTATGATAAAATTCCACCAGATATCATTGGGTATGGCGCGTAAAAAGGAAAAATTTCTAAAACGTGAAGCTTTCGCTGAAAGTTTAATCATGTGTTGACAAAGAGAATACTGTCGAATTAAATACTGCAGCCGTCTAATATGAATGAACGCCGGGCACTCAGCTAATCTATACCAATAAATAAAATTGAAGCGTCTGTTTGTTTATCTCGAATAGACTCGTAAATGGCTCAACGGATTCCAATGAAAATATTACTAAAAAAACTTCTTTGTTGAAGTGCATTCGAATATCCAAAAAGTGAATGCGGATTGATCTGTTTATGCCCTGGAACGGCTTAACGGATTTCAATGAAAATTTCACGGATTTAAACAGGAATTTTAACTTAAATTTTCGTCTGTGTTTCATTATAATATATTACAGAGTTCAGAAGATATTAATGTAAACATTTATAAAACAACTGAATTGCCGCGCGAAAGGCGGCGTGAAAGCCAATTGCGAGTTATAAGTTTTCTCACTCCATCTATTGTTGGCTGAGAGCTAACTCCCTGGGAAATAATAAACTGCTTTGGATCGTCGATACGATGTATCGTCTGGTAAATTTTAATAATTAGTAATTGCTCATTTTTAAAAGCAAATAAAATCAATATATAATTGAAGTTACTGTCTGTCTGGAAGCTTGTATCGAATTGGCTCCGAAACGTGCGAAAGCGAGACCTGTTCAAAACCAACTGCGAGTTATAAGGTTTGCCCTGAAGCGATCTTAAAGAAATGATACCGTACTTTTTATATATTTAATAAATTCACCTTTATCAAAGTTCTGTACTTGTTGATTCGTTTCTAGGGCAAAATAAGAAGAGCTATTTCCGCGTGTACGAAGTCGTAGCCATAGCTAGTTATAAATAAATGAACAGATAAAGAGAGAACTTAAAAAATATCTTACCTCAAATTTTGTTAAATTCGTCGTTCCCGTGATATTCATAAGTTGTTTTATGTGAATATTACACAGTCTAGGATTGTTATGAAATTGCAAACGGCCTCCGTTGATATCCAGCTGTCTGTCACGTTGATTCCAGTCCCAAAGCATTCCTAGGTTTTGATTCCCATGAATAACAATGGCTGACTGATTAGGTCCCGCAATTATTGTGTGAAGATGCGGCATAAAGTTGAGAGAATAGATTGCCGGCGATTCAAAAATCTAAAACAAATTTTTCTATTACCCTCACTAAAAATGGGAAAGTAAAATATTTATTTTGATTAAAGAATAATGTGTTGTGCTTAATGTTGAAACGAAGAGGCGCATTTCTCAAAAATTAATGGAATAATTATTTCATAACGAAGCCCCTTGGTTGTGTCTAACTTTCTGTAAACTGCCATTCATTTTGGGTGATATAAATTTAACAGATCTAAATATTTATTCATTAACTGAATCAGATAAGTGTGAATTATAGTTATAAATTATACATTTTTAATAATTTTCAGTTCAATACACTAATATCATGTTACAATCTATGAGAACATCTTTCTGTAATTTGCAGCATAATTTATTTAGCAGTTAAATTGTAAACAATAACTAATACAAGGGCATTCTGATTGTTAAAATATTTACTTATATGCACAAATAGTTATATTACCGTAAGTTGTCCTATAATTATTTCAACGTATCCAAATCCATCTTTCAAGTCTTTGGTCAGGTTATTGCTGCCAGGCAGGATAAATGTCAAACTGCCGTTGATTTGTGTACATGTACGAAATCCTTCCATATCTTTGATATTTCGAATGTGATATGTACCATTACCAACATTACACACCTTAAAGAGAGATTAATATTACTATGTATTATAACTAAACATAAATTTTTTGGAAAGAATTAATATTTTTGGAGCTCAATGAGTCATTAAACAGAATGTAGCCCGTAAGTGTTCTCTCTGTGCATGTGGGAGTTGTCTTTCGCAGCTATTTCTCCCCAGATTGAGTACGGGACGCACCTGACTATGTTGGGAAGGCCTCGTTTCCTCTGGTTTTTCAATGTTCTCGCATGCCGAGGCACCTTCATCTATTTTGGGAGGTGTATGTACTGGGGTAGAAGACCTTGGGCATACGGTAAGAGTTTTCCGCTGATCCCATTGGGTCAGTCGGCCAGCTGCCTCCTAAACTGGTTGAGACACCGATAAGTGACCCCACAGCAAACTCATCTCCCGTCATTCTGAAGGGCGTGAGCATAGAACCCAGTGCCCGACATACCTGATACAGGTTTTCTAGGGTTTTTCCTGCATCTCTTTAGGTGAAACGCAGAGTAGAATCCTTAAACTATAGCCCGGGGGCCCTACTCAACCCTTGGCTACCTTGCTCTACCTTCCGCATCCCCCCTTTTCATTTACTTCTTATGCTATTAAAGGCGAGTTGCCTGTTTCAGGAAAACCCTCATGTAGCCTGTTAACCAAAATATAATAATACTTTATTTTCAAAAAATAAATAATCCAACACTAAGTAGTAATAAATGAACAATACAGCCAATATGTCAGCAAACAATTTGATATTTATGTAATACATCTACGACGTTTCGTCCACATTTGTGGACTTACTCAGGTAAATTTAAAATGGAAATGTGAAACGCCCGTAACCGTCGCAGGACGCAAAATTAGCCACTCTTAGATTATGTATCTATTTAAAATTTACCTGATGAAGTCCACAAATATGAACGAAATGTCTTAGATATATTATAAATATAATATTATTTTCTGACAAATTGGCTGTATTGTTTATTTATTAATACTTTATTTTATGCAAACAAGTTTTATTCATGGCTCACATCTGAGGCAAATTCCATTCTTCCATAGGCATTCAAATGACACATTCAACCCTCAATTGTAATTCCTAATGCAGAGATACAGCAGTCAAAAAACTTATCTTAATTAATTATGCTATGTGTATACAACATTTACACTCAGATAATCTGAATTTCAAATGTACAAATTATTTTTGACCATAATAGCATATACTGAAAATAATGGTGGGGTATTATGTGCCTTATGTATAACAATGATTTACCTCAATTTTTCAGGTATATATTGTAATGGTAAAATACGAAATCTGGCGGTAATAAATCAAAGGTAGTCGCCTAGAGAGAAATTGAAGAAGGATGCAAACAGGGTATCGAAACCTAGACAGCTTGGCGCCAATCAGGGTTTTCTAAAATATTTCAGACTCCATGACACCTGGCTCTGATGAGGCCTGGCATTTTCTCCAGCCATCGGTGGTAAGTGAGGTGAATGGCTCCTCCCAAAGTCTAATGGTAAATACTTTTTATTGGAGAGGATTTTGTTCCTGATACCAAAGAAAATTAAATAAGTTTGTGGGGAAAACTTATTAAAAATGGACATTAATTAATTTTCGGACATTGATAAATTGGAGATTGTAGATGAGTATTTGGATGATGATGAATGGTGAAAGACTTGTGATTGATAGAGTGTGTGGTAACCAAGTGCAAGTCGGAAAGACTGTTTAGATCTGTGTTGTGGTCTTGAATTGAATGATTTAGGGTGGAATTCTCTATGGGGACCGGTACGAGATCTGAGTACAAGCCGCGAGTTCCAGGCAAAGCAGAAAATCATTGCTCTGTTTGTAACATTTCTTCCGATTTCCTCGTACTGCCAATTACGAGTTGGTTTTTTATCTTATAAAATCTGCTACTATGGGAAGGCTCTAAAAATCGACCCGAGAATGGATCTCACTATTCTAAATACTAAAATATTAGGAATTATTGTATAAAGAGCATATTTTTAATTCTAAAAAATCCGGCTTTATAAAAAGTGTTTGGTTAATAAATTATTGTATCATATCAATTAATAAATGTAAGGTATTTCATTTCTATATATATATATATATATATATATATATGTTATTTAAAGCTAACAAACCCCAGATATTTTTTTCCAATATCAATACAACATTTTCTTTTGTCTGTTAGTTATATTTATGGTAATGATATTTGTACAGTATGTATCTCAAATCTTAATTTAAAATTGAAGTTATTACAAACCTTTTTACAACGGAGATTACATTTTACGCAGGTGGAAAAATTATTTGCTTTTACTAATTCATACTCAGCTGGGCATTCGAGAAGACACAATCCATTGACAGGAATCCAATTTGTCAAAGTTTCATCCTCTCCCCCTTCTGGAATCGTTTGATTTAGACATTGATCCTCAGTTAGACAACGTCTTTCCATAAACTCAAATCGGGACTCCCTCAAAACAAAAACACAGATATTAAAAATTTGTAACAAGCAATCTTTTCTACAGTAAATTTTTTTTAATGAATCTGTTTCTTTGAAAAATATGTGAACCAGTTATAATAATATCCTTTATAAAACAGTCATTCTGTAAGGCTGATGTCAAATGGGATTGTTAATTTAAGTAATCAAGAAAAGAGTAGCCATCAACAGTGTGAGCTGTTTGATGAAGTACAGAATAACTTTTTAAAATGATGTGTTGCATTTATTTTATTAATTCATACTGTTTTCAACGAAATGATGATTACGACATAATATGTCAGAAGATTACAATTAATAAATAATTTTGTTTTCAACTGGAGACTATTTATATGGTTACAACTTTTCTTAAATATTCTGTAATTTAACTACATTTAAATAGTTACATGCCAACACTACATAAAATAATCAACTTCAACGCATTATGCTTTTAAATTCACAATAGGGTATAAATAGTTTAGAGTCTGAACCCACTTAACTACCTCAGTCAAAAATAGTAATTTAACATTTATGCTCTGATATTAATATTTTCAATGTGTTATATTTCAATAATGAATTAATATAAGCATTAAAGATTCATAATAAGTAACCAAATCTTCAAACCCAAAAATTGTTTCAAACGAAACTGGTTAAAAAACATAAGTGTTTTTAACCACTTTGTGTACGTATAATTGTTTCAGTCAAAAATTTTTTGTTAATTATTTGTAATACATTAAAAGTACGTGAAAAAATCTGAAAGTCTGCGGCGTATTTTTTGTGTGCGTGCGTGGTCAGCGCTACACTTCTCCTCGGACAATGGAAAATTTTTTCAGATTTATGAAAGAAGGATTTTACGGCCAATAGGTGTCAGTCTCTTAATGAATGGCATCCGTCCCTAATAAAAGAAGGATTTGCTTCTGTCAAGTCGGAAGCTACGTTTAAATTATTGGAAACAGCTAGAGAGTGATTAAATTGCGGGCCGCTGGGAAGAAATGGGTGGGATTCATGGGACCTCACCAGATGTAGATTTTGTTTTGGTAGTTTTCCATTATTGTGGCCCAGATCACCTAAAACAGGCAACGCAACAAGAGGCGCCTCCAAATCGTCAGCTCACAACAGATCGCCACCAGAGGATACAGCTGCAGTCCTCTATCGATATCGTTGACATAAAGCTGGCATTGCCAGACCAAATTTACCATAAAATATTTGTTTTTGTATCATTGCACACCCATATTACAAATATTAATCCTCTTTATATTACCTATTATTTTAAATTATAAGCACTGAAGAATAATTGTTAATTTCTCCTTAATATGAAATGAAGAGGATCCTATAATCTCTGTGTTATAGTACGTACCCACATTTTGATTTGCACGTGTCACCCTCTAATACTCTTCGGCAGGCGTAGCACTGGTGAGCCTCAGGTCCCGAGCAGCCACCCAGGCACTCTGGATGGCAAGGCACTCCTGTCCCCGGAACAGTCAGGTTCTTTGGGTCCAACTGACATTTTCCTTTTTTCCAACATCTGTCATCCCTGCACCTAGAGTCTTTGCAGACACTCCTGAGCACAGAGAAGAATGTTTAGTGTCTCAATTCGTACAAATTATCATTTTTAATTTAGTACTTCAGTGGACGACCTTCGGAAGCTTCCTGAAGGCTCTTGTACACCAAATGTTTTATTGTATGGCATAATTTGTACTTTAATACATAAACAAGTACTTACAAGACAAGCAGAAAGAAAAGTATTCTCCTGGACACAGGAATACTGTTCTATTAATTAATAATAATTATTGAAAACATTGAGTTCTAGTATATAAAAAAATTAAATTTATTCTTATGTTTTATGTAGATATTCAGTCGCCAATTACTTCGACTTAAAATAAAGATTATTAAATAAAGTACCATCTAAGTTCATACTTACAGACCTGGCCTTACTTTATTTTTATGTAATTTTGGCATTTGATGGCATGATTATTTGAAATATAGTTACTCAAGCTTTCGAAAAAATAGAAACTAGAATTATTCATGTTTTGGTACTAATCAGCGCTGAAATTTGACAAAATAGACCCGACATTAAGCCCGTTGATAGAAGAAGGGATTTAAAATATTAGTACCTACAAATAGCTATGAAGAATAACTCTAAAATTACTATAATATTGTCTATTTACAGGCAACCAGATAGTGAAATCAATATACATCTCTCTTTTAAGCAGGGTAAATAAAAATAAATATACGGTAATTTCGGGAAACCTTAGGCTAGTGACACGCTTGAGTGGGCAGCGGATCAGACAACACATTTATTTAAATGCGAGACGCCACACTTGGTCGGGTGCGGGGCGGACGCGTTTTCCCGTCCCGCAAGATCCTCATCAAGTTGCGAGAAACCGTGCATGTCCGGCGATAATTGTTTGGGGGAAGGCATTACTATAGGAATATTATCAATTTTATAATCTAAATCGAGTAATAAACCAGCATCATTGGTAAATTAAACATGTTTATTTCAAAATTACAATTTTATAATGCTGTTATTAATTTCAACATGGGTTATTTCAAAATTTTATAGTATTTATTAAATTATTTACAACTTTTTCAAGACTTACGACCTGATTATGGCAGAAATGAATACCAAAACGTATAATTTTTTATAAAAAATTAGAAAACAAAGTTGAAATTCACATTAAAGTCTACGTCAGAGGGGTCAATACAAGCAAATTTATCCAGAAAAAAGGAAATACATTGCTCATCTTTTCAAAAAAAAAATTATATTTTGTTGTCGCATTCCCTCATGTTCAAAATTAATTTTGTTTCAATTATATTGTGTCAGGTTCAAAAATGACCGACGCTTTCGTTGTAGCGCGCACGCCTCTTTTCGCGTTTGCAAGTATCTACGATTTTCTAAATTCTCTGGACTGTGTTGTTCAAATAAACTGTATCGTGTTAAAAAAACGATCTTTTACAAAATAAATCTCTATTTACTTGCATAATTATATTTTTCACGTACTCTGTATAACACGAAATTGCCAACTACAATGAAGAAAATTCAATTTTAGCAGGCTTATTTCTTCAAGAAGAAACACTTTTCGAACCTCAATATTTTTCGTCATTTTACACATAATGGTTTAATTATTTTATATATACTATGAGTGGTAAGTCACGTACTATTTACAAATTATAGCCTTTTAAACTGGTATTTTTCAAATTTTTGGAGAGTTGCAAAATCTGTTGGGCTTGCAGATAAAAGTATATAAGTTTTACATTTAATAGGTCTCTTTAGGTGAAGCACCGTGTAGGATCAGGATTCTTAAACTATAGCCCGGGAGCCCTATTCAACCCTTGGCTGCCTTGCTCTACCCAAAAATACAAGTATCCAACTATTTCATCATAGAGATTTAACTGAAAGTTGGTATAAAAATTTCTTAAATATAGCAAAAAATGTTTGATTACCACAAGTAGGATAAGTGCATATGTCAATATAATACTTTAATTATTTAAACACGCTAAACTAAGTAAACTATTTTGATAGGGACATAATATATTATATAACTATTTGTGATAAATATTTTTGTTTTATTATGTAATGTTAACTTCGAAAAGCGTTATGATACACAGAAATAGTAAAAATAAATAAAAATAATAAAATTACATTATTTCCCTGAACTGAATTAACATTAACAATTAATTAATAGAAAACTGTAAATTTTGTTTTAATGTTGATTTAACAGTCATGATATTTCATTGCGTTATTTAAGTGCGTCTGGTCTCAGTGGGGAATTCCAGGCGAGTATTTTTCTTCATTATATTTTTTATTGGCTCCTAAACTTCTCGTCTTTTGGAATATAAAAATAATATGTACTTCTTTGTTTTGGTCACCTTCCGCAACCCATTACTGCCAACATAAATGAATGACACTGTGACATTATTCTGAAGTTTCAATGAAGTAACTCTTGCAACATATTGAATTTCACTTTCTGCTGACGGTGATGTATTCTGACATTTTAACACAGTTTCTGATTGCGTTATAACACAATAAAACGATCTATATCCTTTAATGTTGCGATTCATCCAGATATTTTCCGTCCCGAACCTGCTAAAGTGTGACAGCAACACGCACACCAATTATCTTCCCCTGCGTTCTGTCCCGTTCAACTGTTGAGCAGGCTTTAGTCTTGACTACTTATGAGATCCCAGAAAATTTTATAGCATAAAGAATAATAAATGTTGTTGTATTCAATTCCAAGACTGATCTGATGCAACCCTCCAAGCAAACCTTTTCATTGTGCATGGCACAAGCCTTTTCATTTCTGCACAAATAGCACATCCCAAATACTCCTTAATATGCTTAGTGTATTCCATCATTGGCCTCACTCTTCTGTTCTTACCCCCACACACTTCACTATAATGCTAATTTTACAAGACCCTCATGTCTCTTGGTCAACATAATCCATATTGTTCGCTATTGCCCTATTAAATTTTAAATCCTACATTTTTTAAAGAAAAGAAAATATGTAGAAAAAAGGAATTTAAGAGTATCTATACAAAGTTCTTCGTCTTTCGAAGACCTCTGTTAATTCAAACTAAAAAGTATCTCTGTCTTTCTTGCCTCACTGCTCTCTTTTCTCATTTTTCGTTTAGTTAAATTCATTGCTGGAAATTTTTCTGAGCACCACCAGCCAATTTTGTTAATCATTTACGATTGGCTGATGAGAACCCTGCTATGTTCAGACGGGATGCGTGTGACTTACCTGCCGAATATTCTTAGCCGGGCATGAATCAAAAGAGAAAAGTGCGTAATAAACTCATCGAGGTTTATGTTAGAAAGATTAGTAAAAACGTAGTGATAATATATATATATATATATATATATATATATATATATAGATTACGTTTTTGGTCATTCCAATAAAGATGTTTGAATCTGATATTGAAAAAGGATTATTCATATGAGTCATATAAGTTACATCAGTAAACAAATGTGTGCGGTATCGAGCAGTGTGCCAGTTGAAGACAGACTAGGAAACTGTTTGACTAAGTTCATGCTTATGTCCCAAAAATAACACGAGTTATCTTTGGACATGCTTTTAAACATAGATAGATTTAAACACTACCATGTTACAGTAATTTATGAAAATATTTCTCTCTAACAATGACGAAACAAACAGCCGTTAAACAAATAAGAAGACCACACGAACAAGTACTGAATCGAGCGAAAACCTTTGCTATTTTCATAAATTTATATATTTTTACTCACAACCAAAATTGGTGGACTACGTGATAGTATAAAAGCACATGCAAAAAACGTTCTTATACAAAAAAATACGTCGTAATTAATATCCGAACCGGATAGTAAAAACAAAGCTACATAAAATTTTATGAACAATCCTGCTGCCTAACTTCTCCACTTCCGATAGTGAAGTTACATACAACACCTTCTAAACGTTGACAAAGAAATTTACTGATAATAAACCATCTGAACGCAATTTACTACAATCATTTGCGTGACGTGTTAACCGAAAGAAAAATAAATTGTATTAGATCAATTTACCTGAACTGAAATAAAAAATATAACAAGTAATATGGGATCTTCTACTTGCAGTTGTTACATACAGCATTAACAATAGAACTATAAAGAATTGTTCAGAAACCATTGCACTGCCAATGCAAATCTTAATTAATATGAGTTTCTCCACGGGTGTTTCCGGATTATCTTAAAAATATTATTACAAATGCATTTCAGTATGCCCAATATTTCCTCAAAATAATAGTGAAAAATAGAGCACGAGTAGTAACTTTTATAAAAAAAATCAATGATTCACCTAAATCAATATGATTTTAACCTGTTAACCCAAAATAAAATACTTGAAGTAGGAGGTTAAGGCGCTGCGGGAGTTTTCTCGCAGGCGCTTCACCCCAAAGTGACTGCGGGGCTCATCCTGATTATGTCGGGAATGCCTCTCTCCGTTTTTTTTAATCAAAGTTATCACATGCTCAGACACCATCACCTATTTTAGGAGGTATATGTACTGGGGTCGAAGACCTTGGGCATATGGCAAGAGTTTTCCGCTGATCCCATTGGATCAGTCGGCCAACTGACTCCTGAAACTGGTGGAGACATGGAGAAGGGAATGCTGAGAACCCACAGCAAACTCGTCTCCCATCATTCGGAAGGGCGTGAGAATAGTACCCAATGCCCGACCTACCTGATGCAGGTTTGCTAGGGTTTTCCCTGCATCTCTTTAGGTGAAACACCGGGTAGGATCCTTAAACCATAGCCCGGGGGCCCTAGTTAACCCTTTGCTATCTTGCTCTACCTTCCGCATTCCCCCCTTTTGAATTCCCTTCCTATACTACTAAAGGGGAGTTGCCTGTTTCAGGATCACCCTCATGTAGCCTGTTAACCCCCCAAAAACAACTTGAAGTAGTCTATAATCAAGATTTCTTTACAGGTATATCCTTCTTTGCGATAATTTAATAAATCGTTTGATAACAATTCGTTAACAATTTCAGGAAAAAAGAATCTATTTTAAACATTAATCTTCTTTTCTGATTTAATATTCTCATATTATTATTATTACGTGTCATTATTGTGGTATTATTAGCATTTCCGTTCAGTTCGATCAAGGTATTTTTTACTCATTTAGCACAACATAAAAATACATGGTGTTTCATGTTGAATGGCATAAAAAAGATAGCATTTTACAAATTCTCTACTTTATTTATTTAGTTGAAACATATTAATTCTGAAAATACAATCATATTCATTTATCTGGCAACAGAGGAAATTTTGCAGTTGAGAAATCGATGATAGAGGCACTGTTACTCAAATTGGCGCTAACCGCGCAGGAGAAATCGTCTTGTGTTATGGAATATGCCAAAACATAATTATGTACCGTCGTTCAAAGATATTTCATGGCTTCATAATACAGCAAGACGGTTCTCCACCACACTGACATCAAAACGTACGTCAGTATTTGAAAGGTAGTCTACCCCATCGCTGGATTGGCCTTGCTGGGTCAGACGATACGACATTGTTTTGTTGGCCACCGAGATCCCCAAATATGGTCCATTCTGATTTTTCCTTATGGGGATTTATTAAATAAAAAGTGTTCGTGTAACAATTTCCCCTGTCATTGCCCGAACTGAAGCACTTGAAACGTCAACATAGGACACTATCATGAGTGTGGCATAGAGGTTGTCGTGTCACCGTGTCAACATTCGCAGAAACTTGGATAACTACAGTGACATTGTAAATTTCATTTATCAAAATAAAGTAATTACAGCGTTCACGTGTATGCTTTCTTTGTCCCCTCAATATGAAACACCCTGTAATACAGTAACTTATTGCATGGTAAGTTAAATTTTTTAATTAGAGTGATGATTTATACCCACCAATCGGCACAATTTTGGTGGTTTTTGCTGTTATAGAGTTGTGCACTGCTACCCATTGTTCGGTTCCAGTCTATAGTGTCCACGAAGCACATATTGGAATTCTTCTCAATGCGGACAGAGCCACTCAAGACATTTGTAAGAGAAACTAATCCCAATTCCTGCAGATCAGGCATATCATAAACTATCAACGAGTAGTGGTCAGAACTATTAACCCATGTTTTCACGCCTCTGATCACAGTCAAGTTTGGAAACAGTGAACCAAGACTCTTCAGGTATTTTACATGATACACGAGAAGATAGTTGGTAATCTCCTGCAACAAGGTGAAATAAATAATTTCTCAATGAACATAATGTACATATTATTATAATTATTGTAATGAAAGATTCAAAACTAATTTTTATAGATAACTTTTATTTGAATACAATTAACATTTATGTTTTAGATGATTGTATTTTAATTGCTTTATATGTGTATGTGTGTGTTATAGACTTGATCGGTGGTTATGACATGAAGTCGGAACATGATGTGGGTTCTTGTCCGATGCAAGGAATATCGCTCGACAGGGCTTACTTACATTTATGACCTTGAGCTAGCTCCGTTCGCTAAGTATTCTGACATTACACACAACTTGCACTCAATACAACTCGTGCTTACGAGTTGTTAGAGCCAAGATTAAATTGATGATGATGCCACACCTGTAACTTATAGGGTTGAGAAGCAGAGGACGCGTCAACCGTGACGTTTGTCCGTGACTGAGTCTTCGTCGAGTCTCTTAATTTAATATATATATACATATATATTAATAATTGATTATCTGAATAAAGTATTCCATAAGTCAATGAGTTCACTTAAGAGCAGTGGTGCTCCTTATTGGCGTTGGAAGATGACCCTTGTAGGTCGACAGGCCATATTTTTCAAAGACTTCTTTTGACCTGAGGTTCTAATAGAGGTTGAAGTGTGACGTTTACTTGTCTATGTAGCTTGGTGCACGATACACGTTTCCCTTATGACGTTGTTAATGTAAGGTAGTTTTAGGTCTGTGTGTGACGTGTGGTTGATTACGCACCACGGTGCATTGGTTAGGATTATTTTTTAATGTACTTTCCGTACTTCTGTAATATTCAACGTGCTTTCGCATCCTCAAAATTCAATTCTATACATTCATAAGGGTTTGATTATCGTCTTGTTTATAATAATGTTACTTTGCAATAAGATAAACCAGTTTAAGATATCTTCATTTTAAATCTATTTGTTTTAAATTAACGTCTGATATTAAAATATTAAAATGAAATAATTTTCGACTGTTTTGATTTCAGACAGTTTTTAATTTTAATCAAACAACGTTTCGGCGCATATTCTAACCTTCTTCAGGTTTTTCTATTCACAATCAAATTAATGTTATATCCAATTTTAAAAATTCAACATCATATAAAATATTTTAAACCCCAGCTTTTTAAATAAAATCGTGTAAACTGTGGCTAAATAAGTTTCTTAGTGCTGCCTCGGACGTATCTTTATATAAAAAAGTTGGTGTTTAAAACATTTTATAATATGTTGATTTTTTTAAAACTTGATGTAACAATAATTTGATTTGAGAAGATAAGAACCTGAAGAAAGTGTGAATCTGCGTCGAAACGTTGTTTGATTGAAAATAATTATTTCATTCTACATGTTGTCGTTTTTTGTTATGTGATCAATCCAAGCGAGCCTACTATACAGATGAATACCAAGGTAATTTCTGCGTCGAGACTGAGGAGGCTCTTAATGAAACCACGTTTTGTGGCACTGAAGGAAGAGCTTCATTAATAGCATCGTTGGGGTTTCCATTGCCTTGGTCGCTTTAAGTTAAAGAGGTTTAACTATTAATACAAGGAATTATTAGCGAGGGAAATGTGAAATAGAGTCCAGGCAACGGATAAGATGAAAGAAACAAACCAAAGATAAATATATAGCAAGAAAAATATACGAAAACCTAGAAGAAGCATTTGGAAACCAACGTTTTGATCAGTAAATAAGTTCTGTTCTTCAGGGAAGAAGGCATTCAGTACACAGTCAAGAGAAGCCGTCAACCGACTCGGTTCAGCGCAGATTTAAAAGGCCAACTGTAGCACTTCCTGCACAGAGAATGTAGAAACGATGTTTTACGAAAAGTTGTATCAGGGAGGAGGAAGAGTGGTGGCAGAGGTTTTAGACTATGGTTCTCAAAATATTGATCCATAGGGGTCGACTCCGAACTGCGAGAAGTCAACGACAGTGAAAACCAAAATTAGCAGTGCACGAAATTGTGGTACGATACGTAATTGCGAATCACATCGAGACACAGATTTAGATTGTTATTTCCATTAGTCCTTTGTTGAAGAACTAGGATACGTCATAAATTAGATGAAGTAACAAATAATCATAGTCCAAAATAAAATAATATACAATTAACTGCCAAAATATTTTTAAATACGTAACCATAGTAAACAAGACACAGTATAAAATAAACCACGACACGCATACTAAAAGGCACGAACGTACGCATAAACGATGGAAATGTAACTTCTTGGATCTTCATGAAGAGGAATTTGACCTTTCGTAGTACCCCAGGCAAACGTGAAACAAACAAACAAAGCAGCAGAAATACTATACAGAAAGCGTTACAGTTAGGTAATAGAATATTAACAAAAATTATACAAGAAATGACTCTAGGAAATGTTAAACGTTTCTATTTCGTGCTCTAGTGTTCATACGGATACTTATTAGGCAACCTTTGCATGATATTTAAACAATAACGTTACTTCTGTTATTGGTTGCTTTTATATACCTCCCGCACTCTTATTATGTTATTAAAGGGGAGTTGTGACCACGAGGAATACCCTTATGTAGCTAGTCACTCAATAAAGAGTTGTGTAAGGAATAAGTGTTTTAAAAGGCATATACTGCAATGTCGTGGGCTGCGTCATAAGTCTTAAAGTTTCCAATTAAAAATTTTCTATCGGCTGTATTAAAAAAAATTCTGATTTTTGCTCAATAATATATTCGTGAGTGATTTAAAGAGCACGGTCCAGTGCTAGACACTTGCTCTGGGATCATGGCCGCGCGATCTGATTCATGAGTGAGTGATTCAGACAGCAGGTAGCTTTAGTATCACAGGATAGGAGTAAATCAAAAACAGCTATGGCTCTTATATTCCAATTTAATGATCACCTACTACGCAGAGGGAATCAAAACAACTACAGCTCTCTTCTTTCGATTCAATGATCTCTCACCCCGCAGATCACAAATAATTACTAAATACAAAGATACAGGATGAGAGCCAGATGTCAACAGTCAATTCAACCTTTTGAACAAGGGCTGCATTTCCATATCGCCGTTGAATTCGTGAAGCAGATATAAGAGCAGAAGACGTGAGAATATAAATCCGACAAGTTATGGCAGTAAGAATTTCCTCCCATTCTACACTTGGAAAAGGAGGGAATAAATATATATATATATATATAAGTTACAAAGAGCAGAAATGGCAGAAAGGAGAGTTCAGTTTTCTCTCTCGTCCTAATAACATCGGAAAATAGTCAGTACAGTGCTCGAAAAAATAAACAACAGAGAATATAAATTAGAATGCTAAGACGAGCAAATCCTTGGCAAAATAAAGCCATTGCTAAGATGAGCAAGACACCAGAGACACTTGATGGTTTCCAGTCAATGCAACCTGTTACATCGGGTGCTGCTGGAGACAATGCGATACCACATAACCAAGGGGAGGAATCAACCCAGGCTCCAGACCTCCACGCAGGTTCGGTGACGAACAGACGACTACGTTCTCGCCCTGATTTTGTTTCAATAGCATTCCGTTTAGTTACTTTATAATCATTTCTTAAAGTGTCCCTGAGATAGTTTTTGCGCAGGATACTGAACTTAGTAAGGAGTCTTCCTTCCTATTCATTATTTTATTACTTTCTTACTGTATTTTTAAGTAAAACTAATTTGAATTCAAGATATTAATAGTTCTTAACCGTACCATTTGCAAAATTAATAATCAGTAGATTAATTTAAATAAATATTTTATAGAGCCTAATCTATATCTTTTGATACCCAATTTTATTCCATTAATATATTAAAGACTCCATTTATATTGACCTCGTGTGTGGAAGCTAACTAATTTAGGTAAATGTAATTTACAATAAATTTACAATATGTAAATGGGCGTTCCCGACAATGGATCACATTTAAGCAGGTCGTGACCAAAATTTTCCTCTCATAAAAGGAATAATTCACATATCACTGATTTACCATTGTACTTACATAATAAAGTTTTATAGTAGAAATATTGGATACCTATGAATTATAGAATTTCATATCATATAATATTTATGCAAGAGGAAGAAAATTTGGAGCTAAATTTAGGAAGTTTGTGACGACAAGCTTTTATAGAAATGTTTAGAGTTTCTGGATGTAAAAGTTACAACTTACAAAAATTAGAAACCAGACATTGCTTATTTAACAGAATTGAGGTTAACTTGCATTTAAAAGGCAACAGCTTTTCTTGTTGGAATTAAAGTACGAAGCAAAATATTCAACATTTAAATATGCTTCACATAGACGTTTTCAACTATGAAAATTCTGCAATGAATTATTTTATTATAAGGTGACATTGAAGAAGAAAAGGAAGGAAGGAGCACTAAAGAAGAACGTAACGTACAGTTCAGAAAGAAATAAAAGAAATTTTGCGTCACAAATTATTAACGTCATTCAAGAACCATACCGTGATATACATGCAGAGTCATTCATGAGAGCCGTGCATCTGTACGTTCAGGTGGTATTCTGTCGTCAACTATGTTTCTGATTGTGATTGATGCGGCAATGCGGAATGTAACACGAAGGGTGAAAGATGGTATGGGGAGTATTTAATAGACTGGAAGATCTAGATTTTGCTGAAGATTTGTGTCTCTTGTCTGAGCCACACGATGAAATGCAAACAAAGCTTGAAGAAGAAGTAGTAAAAGAAGGGGGGAAAGTGGGACTAACGATTAACTCAAAGAAACCCAAGGCCCTAAGGATTAAAACCAACAAACTGGAGGCATGTGCCCTCGACGGTGAATCTATAGAGGATGTGGAGAGCTTCACTTACTTGAGTAGTGTAATCACCAAACATGGATTAGCTGCACATGATGTATCGCAACGTATTCAAAAAGCAAATGGTGCCTTTTTAAGGCTCTATCCGCTGTGAAAGAACAACAAAATATCTACCAGGACTAAACTCCGCATCTTCCGAAGTAATGAAAATTCTGTTCTATTGTATGGGTCCGAGACTTGGAAAGTGACTACACAGAAATTACCTCCAACTTACAGACCTTTATCAACCGCTGTTTAAGATGAGTCTGAACATCTACTGGCAAGAAGTAATCACCAACCACGATCTATGGACATAGATATAAAGCGGCGAAAATGGAAATGGACATACACTGAGGAAGGGATATGAGAAACAGCCACTGGACAGCAACCCGCAGGGTAAAAAGAAGAGCTGGAGACCCAAACAAACATCTGTTGACGTGGAAGCAATGGAAGAAGGCAAGACGTGGAGGGAGGTGAAGACGCTCGCTGTCAACATTACCAAATAGAGATGCTTTGTAAATGCCCTATGTTCCATGAGGACCAAAAGAAGTTGATGATGATTACCTGTTACTTATCCTACATTATGGACTAACAGAAGAAAGCTTTTTTATAGCTTTCCTATAAACTTGTTAGAAATTAGCGATAAAGGAAACTTAATGTCAAACCTAACTAAATTGAAGCCAGACACTGAAAATTTGCTATCAAATCATCAGACTCATCCCCCCTATTAAAAGCACTTATTTTTATGTTGTTTTTTTTTATGAAATTTCTTCACTAGATTTATATTTTGTGTAGTTTGCACTTACTAATGGGAATATAATCGCTAGGTTCCGTATAGGTTTAGTTGATTTTTTTATGAATATGGATTATTTTAGTTTTTCGGAGTGTGACGTTTTATTCAAATTAGAGATATATTTCATAAGTTGAATCTTTGCATGATTTCCCACGCATTTCTACTAATTTAAATTTTAAAGTCTCTCCTCGCTATTGTTTGTGTGCTCTTCTATCTTTATAAACATCATTCTAAGGATTCCACACACTCGCGGAAAAGAGTAATCGACGTCTGTTTTATCGTTTTCGTCTATGTGACGTTTTGTTCTTCAATTTCACTAAAATATTTAAAATTATGTAGATTCTTTCTGTTAAATTTGGAATATATGATAAATCTATGACAGAACTGAGCGGTCTTAGTGTTTTACGGGGTTGACGATGATTTTATCGCTTTTTAAATGCTCTTTTACGGTTGACTTGCGAAAACTGTTGTTTTTCAGATCGTTTGAGATAAGTTTACTTTTTGCCGGAGCAAATTCGTGAAGGTTTATGGGAAATGGTGGTAGCCGTGCATAGTTTTGGTGTTGTATGAGGTTTCTTGTTTCATTATAGTCTGTTTTATAATTTCATATTTAAAAATTTGTTATATTTAATAACCAAATTAATGATTTTATCCAGTGCATTTTTATTTTGTATGCATACTGTATATATATTGCATATTGTACCCTTGGTAATGTTAAAGGATTTTTATTATTATTATCTTGTATTTTAGCTATGTTGCAGAACCAAATTTGTGTGTTCCCAATTTTAGTCGTGATCACCTCTAATTGTTACTAATAGTACCCTGTAAGAATTATTTTGTAAGGACGTATCATATTCCCTCATTCGAGGACTGGAAAAATATAAAATTTCATCGCATTAATGCTAAGAGAACAGTAGCGCCCAGGGAAAACGAATTAATTATTAACTACACGACAACCAAAACCACCTTACATAGAAGAACGTCAACAGAACAATATAAATTGGACAACAGCGTAACAAGACGAACCTGAAGGTTGATTAGTAGTATGTCTAAACTTTTGTAATAAAGTTAAGTGACCTTTTCAGATCGACGTGACACTGTACATTGAAGTGAAGAAGAATTCAATCAGCAGAGCTTTTAGAGGGCTAATAGGTTTATTTTAATAAATAACAATTAAATTATTTAGATGAGTCGAGTATCGTTCCTGAGAATTATTAAATAAAAAAAGGGAATGGAATTTAAATCCTGAGACGAGCATAAAAAGTTTATTCCGTGTGGCGAAAACTGGGATGAAGGAGCTAATCTATTGAAGTTGTGATATTTGGGAGAAATTAGAGTAGCTATACGTAGCCTGTAATGATTTCGTTCGAATTATGCCAAATTTTCGG
Source organism: Eucriotettix oculatus (assembly GCA_034510155.1). Classification (NCBI taxonomy): domain Eukaryota; kingdom Metazoa; phylum Arthropoda; class Insecta; order Orthoptera; family Tetrigidae; genus Eucriotettix; species Eucriotettix oculatus. The sequence continues at coordinate 38,659,751 of CM067377.1, read as the reverse complement.
GGGAGTGGGGAACATCACCTATTCATGAATCAGTTCAATGACTGCATAAACGTAAATGTAAACGTTATATTTTGGAATATATCGCGAAGACATACAAGGTGTGTTCAGAAATAAACCTAACTTATTGAGATAGTGCGCCAACCGACGTACGGAGCGCGCCGCTGCTATGAGTGCACGTGCAGCAGGTATAGACAGCAAATTACCATTTACTACGTTTCATAGCCACTGCAGTGAACACGTGCTAATCGTCGGGTTAGTGCTGAAGTGACAATGAAAGAGATCGAAGAACAGCAGAGATATTTCAACTGCTGAGCTAAGCTAAGCCTGTACGAGTCGTCGCAGTGGCTGGCAAAGAGTATTTTCTTTTCACAACTAACACGCATAATTCAGTCAAATATCAAGGTGATGTTGGTTGTGGTTTTTAAATGCATCAGGAATATGTATAATGATAAACAAGGAAGTAAACCAGTGAATTCTAGCGCAGGAAGAGGGACAAGCTGACTTGGGTGCTACATAATGACAATGCGTCGGCTCACGCGTCGCTTCTTGTCCGGAGTTATCGAGCATAACATCACACTCGCGTTTGACCCCTTCCACCGTATTCTCTGGACCTAGCCCCAGCAGACAGTTGTGTGTTTCCCAAACTTTAAACTAAGCTAAAATGGCGTCACTTCCTATCATAGAGACGATTCAGAGTAATGCCAGTGAACTGCGCGCCATCTCATAAGTTTCAGGTGACTTCCCAAAAATGGAAGCACAGCTGTGTTGCCAGTACAGATGACTACTTTGAGTGGGACAATTCTTAAACGTTTATTCAATGAGTAATAAAGATGTCATAGCAAACGTTAGGTTTCTTTTCGAACGCACCTCGTATATTTGAATCCTCGATGCCGTGAGGGAGAAAATTACGAATGAGCATCTTTGGGTATAGAAAGAGTACAAATTATTTTAATTCACATTTTTTAAATTTGAACGATCGAAATTCAGTAAGAATATTCAGTGGCAGTCAGGCAAGAGGTGTAAATCCCAGGTGCCAAGGTGTCTCTTAGACGTCATGCTGTCTTCATGTCCAAGAGATTAGGGTTATTTTTCGAAGCAGAGACAATAACCCCGAAAAAGCCCCAAGGACATCACGTTTCGCGAAAGATGAGGAAATGATTAGTGGAGACACATCACGTGGGGTGACCTTTTTCCTTGGTGAAGGAGAAAACTAGAGTGTGGATGGGAGGTAAGAAGGTAAAAATCGGGCAGTGTTGATTTGGAATTGAAAGGTCGATGCAGTCGGGATGGTGAGCAGTGTGTCTTGGAAGTTGAAGGAAAGAAGTAGAGGAAACGAGAAGAGAGTTTAGTCGGAAGTGGAAGGTGGTGAGAAGTTCAGTCTTGCTTCGAAGTTGGAATAAGGAGGAATCAGGTGGGAAGAAGAAAATGAACAATAAGTGCTAGTCGGAAGATAAAGGACCAGATGCACAGTGTGTGTTGGATTCAGGAGTAAAGGAGGAGTAAAACTGATTTCTCTACAACACCCGGCAGAACCAGATCGATTGCCGTCGACCGAGGGCAAGCTCACAACTCAATCTGGAGGAAGGAAATATACTACAAGGAAGTTCCAGAATCGGCTAGTACTTACATCCAGGAACGAAATCACATATAAGATGAAACAGGTTCAACACGAACGTAAAATCTCTGCTCCACGTTGTTATCCCAATACTTAAGACTGAGAAACCCCTTGAAAATTAAACAAGCATCCCCTTTAGTAAATATTTATATAATTGTAAATAGTAAGCAGGATCTAACGAAGAAATTGTTTTGATACATAAATAAAATTATTATATCTTTGAAAAACGCGAATAATTTAGTTAAATAATTTAAAATTGACACCCAATTTATACATATTTTATAACTGCATATGATTTTATAATTGCGTTGAATTATAAACCGCTGATAATTTTTTTTCAATACTGTAACATATCTGCTAAGGTATTTAAATTACGCATGTAGGGTTTCCGAGTTAAAGGATTAAAATAAAATGAGGGTACTTAAAAATCAATTCAACATTAATCTTCAAAATTCGTTATGTAAGATAAACATTGAATATGTTGTTATAGTATATTTTTGAGTTGTATGTTTATTTTTATTTTCAGTAATGATTTTTTCCGATTTTGGGGGGGATGAGATGTTGTCTTTGTTGTTTATGTAAATTGTATTGAACTATTATTAATTGAATAACCATAATTTCAAAAAGTTAACCTACCCTGAGTTCTGGGAAGGATATGTTGCTGAAGTCGTCCAAGTTCTTGTGGTTCATCAACACGATCTGCAAAGAGCCTTCAATGACTCGGCAGCCCCTTAACTTCTCCAGGCTGGTGACATTATTCCTCAGGTCCAGGCTTCCACAAATTCCATCCTCGTTAGAAGCCGCACTTCTACATTGCACCAGTATGACCAAAATCACTACCAACTGAAGAGCACTCATCACAATACGGAATTCAGTACCTCATTTTTGAAATCATTTGTCTAATTCTATTACGGATACTTCAGCAGTCTGACAATTCTTATTTTTCAAAACACATCACACTACAATTTCACTATCGTGTGATAACTTCATGGCACACTGATTCACTGTTAAAATCTTTCGAATTTTATGAGTATGATTTCGATGAATTTCTTCCGTTTGTAAAAGTGTAATTCAATTTCGATGATAAATTATATCAGTGCATTTGAGGAATAACAGCTTTTCCTCTACTGTACTCATTTCTGCAAAAATAAGTAAAATATCGTCAGTGTTAAATATCTTGAGATCATTATCAATTCCTTTAAAATAACTTATAATTAATAACTGTTCACAGACAAACTAAGTTCTTTTCATTATTTTAATCCAACGACAAAAAAGGAAATCGTGAATTTAATTGTTTAATTGGAATAATGTTGAATTTTTTGGGTTTTAATAAAATTTCTTCAACCGTTATAAATCACAAGTGTTTTTATTAAAACAGCTGTAAGTTCTCTAAATTCACAGAATAATACCTCGAGTTATATTTTCTAACTTTGATATTTAACTAAAAGAAAATTTTTAAAAATTGAGATGTAAAGTTTAGAATTAATATTATAATTATGAGTTAACCCCCACGACTTCGTTCACGTGGAAATAGTTCTTTATTTTGCCCTAAAAACGAAGCAACAGGTACAGAATTTTTTATAAATTTTAATTCATTGAATATATAAAAAGGCATCATTTATTTATGATCTCTTCAGGGCAAACCTTATAACTCGCAGTTTGTTTTGAACAGGTCCGCTATCATACGTTTCGGAGCCATCTCTTTATACACCGGGTAGGAACCTTAAGCTATGGTCCGGGGCCCCAGTCAACCCTTGGCTAACTTGCTCTACCTTCCGCATTCCCCCTTTCAATTCCCTTGCTATTCTATTGAAGGGAAGTTGTCTGTTTCAGGATCACCCTCATGTAGCCTGTTTCCGCAAAATAAAAAAAATAAAAATGAACAATTCCTAAATACTAAAATTTACCTGACGCGACAAATAAAACCAATTTACGTATGCATCGTATCGACGATCCAAAGTAGTTTATTGTTTCTCAGTGTGTTACCTCTCTGCCAAGGTTAATTACGGTACGAATCCTACTGCAAAAATAGGTGGATTGAGAATATTCGCCCTCCCTCTCTCTCTCTTTTATGCAGCCAAAATTATTATGAAACAACTTTAAAATATTGAATGAAGCCATGGCAACCTAACAGACTAAACGGTGATCAATTTAATCCATGAGCTTCTCTGAGCCTTGGATAAGTCCTCTTAATTTTCATCCCCCTCATACCAATAAGAGCTGAAATTCAGCCACAGAGTCTTAATGTTTATCTTACGGATCCCAAAGGGAATGAATTCGAAACCAATCTTAGTCATCGATTTTATATTTACACCAACTTAAAAAACATCTTTTATGGCAATTAGGGTGTAAATTTAGTTGTATTCCACACACGAATTGCTAGGCATATGTAGATTAACGTTTAATTTAATTACAAAATTCAGTTAGGATTGTTGACAAACATACAGATCCATTCACTTATAGTTGTCAGATTTCAAAAATAATTTTTTATTCTTTTTGTTTCAGGAGATTATAAATAGATAAAATTACATTTTTCATGTTGAGCATGCACCAGTAAAACCGTTTCTAAGTTCAAATTCCATCTTGCGCGTATGGTGTTCATACATTATTTTAATTTAGTCTCTATCCTTCTTTTGGAATCACGCAGGGAACTGCAATACCCAGGGCCGTTTCTTACCAGCTCTGAGGGAACTGAAAGAGTTGGCCATTGCGTAGTACTTGAAACAAAAAGAACCTCCGTGTCAAACGCAAACTGATGTTTTCTCGAGGACTATTCAGGTAGCTAAACAGCCCTGCAAAAACGGATTTGAACTCCGAAAACTAGGAAAATAAGTAAAATAGTGTGGACACATTAGAATAGCTTTTAGACAATTACGGTAGATTGGGCGACGGTGAGCCGACGAGACGCCATCTCGACCTTCCCCACTGACGGCGACGCCCTAAAAGAATTGCCGCGTGAGAACATTAAAGAAAATTTTAAATCACTATTAAATTTTATTTTATTTAAGAATTCATTGATGTAGAATAATTAATCAATAAAATTGTTTTGTTTTATAAACGCATTATTAAGTACAGACTTAACCCCGCCAAAAATTAATATTGTTTTTATCGAGTAAAAGATGGATACTAGAATTTGTAATTAGGTAGGTGTATTACGACGCCAATTACGTGAAAAAAAATAGGCAAACCATGAGCCTTGGAAAAGGCAAAGTAACTGTTATTTCTTATGAAAACAATTTCGTATGTATTTTCTGTGTTTAATTGGATGAATCTTCACACATCGTTGACCATGAGGATTAATGGAAATTGATTATGTAGTGTTCTTTAATATGGGCGGGTCGATGTTGAAATGAAATAAAACTAGCTTTGTGTGACGTATCGACGAAATTCTTTTTTATTTGAAGGGGCATACATAAGCCTTTCAATTAAAAAATAATAATATCGTCAATACATCACACACAGCTTGTTTTATTCCATCTCAACATCGACCCACTCTTATTGTGAAACCCTATATTACCTTCATTGTATTTTCAAAATTCATATATACTGTTTATGGTGTGCGGATCGAACGAGTCGATAAACATCACGTCCTCAGTTTATGATAATGGTTCAGCGATCGTTCAGATTGATTGCAATTCTTGACACGGCGAAGAAACAGCTGATCTGCGACGCACGTGTACCAGCGTTACGTAACGGAGAACCGACCCGGCGGCCTTCGAGGCGTCTGCTTTGCCCAGGCGTCTACTCAGAGCCGCTTACAGATTTACTACGGCTCATATAAACGTCCACCCCAATACATTGAACCTAATATTTAGAATGGCATGTAGCATTTTTAAGACGGTAATATTTAGCGCGTTTCCTTCTCCATTACAGTTTGTAATGTCACTCGCCAATGCGAAAATGAAAATCGCACTCTAAAAATTTAAAGTGATAATACATAGGCGGCATTTGAATATAATTCTAAGGCCAACTGCAGTAAATAGGGGGAAAAGCTTAAATTGAAGCAGGAAAGGAGAAAAACGATTAATTAAAATGCTGCAAGTTAATAACAACACCAACGGTTTTAGTGAGTTTGGGCAAAGCTTCATTTGGGTTGACCGTTTCTTTGGTAGTATTTCATCACCATTTCGAGATTGTGATGAGTGTAATTACCTCGATTGCAGATGTACAGCACCGTCCTAGCAGCAAGGCGGGCTTCGTCAGACTACGACTGACTGGCGCACTTATCAGCTGTCCTAACGCCGATAAGGCATCAGAGACCCTATTGGTAAACAAACAACTTAGGTGACGGAAGAGGAACACCGCGGTGACCGCAAGTGGTGTCCACTGCTTCCGGGAAGTCTAACATCTTGGATTAACTTGTGTGCCCAACCATTACAAATACTTCCACGTGAAATTTGCCATCTCCACCTTTGGAATACGGCTATGTGATAATCCTTTTATTTATTATTATTAATCTTTATTTGAAGTCGCCTCTACTGCCAAGATAATTAGAGACTGAAACATCTTCATTTAATTTAATTGATACATGTGATTTACTTATGAAAAATTACCTTTATGATTTGACTAAATGTTCATAGTTTATCAAACAGCTACAATACATTCACAGGAGATAATAATTTATCCATGTTTTCGATAATGGCTAGTCGTTGGGAATCCACTAGTATCCATTCTGCTAATAAATGCGGTATTGATAGTTGTGCTTCCGCGTATTCAGGTTGATGGAAGTGGAGCTTAAGAAAATGTATGTGTGGGATGAATCTGAATGGTTTGGTCTGATTCTTGATAGTTGGCTCTCTTCTAGAAATATTGTTGTGGTATTCAGTTCTAAGACTGGTGCTTCTGGAAATGTCGCGTGGGAAATTGTTTTTGGATGTGTTTGTAAGTATCTGTAGATTCGTCTGGTTCTTACGATTTCCCATAGTCGATTAATCTTTTTTACTAAGAATGTCCATGTGTCCTCTCGGATGTTTGTCATGCTTGGGGGAGATTATTAGTAAAGGAATTAAATGAATCATGTTTTAAATGGAAATCGGTGTCATTTAGAACGACAATGAGATTGTGACGCACAGCCTTTCATCCAAGGTAACGTACACTTGATCTTCCTACATGTATTGGGCGTTTTGTTGGCAATGGACGTCCGTCAGGTCACGTGGATTCAGAAGAACCACGCACACATTCCCTTTTCACTTGCTTCTTCGGGCATATCTGAACCGAAGAATCGGACAAGGCTCTCTCACGCCAGTGCGGGGCTGCGGTGATATGTTCAGACCTGCAGTACTTTTCCGCTGAGCGCTGGGTGCTAGAGATGATTAGTATCTTGCACGGTATCTTCCACGTAACATCATGTTACAAGCCGCGAAGCTCATCATTATTGTCAAGAAATACCCGCTTATGTGTGGCCTCAGTTATAATAACTGTAAGAGGAATAACGGCTGTGTGTGGGATGACATTGGGAAGAAGCTCAATGAAAATGTTAACTACACAACTACGACGTGTGGCTATAAAATAACGACCCTATTCCTGCAAAACATTTTACTTTGAATTCATACATATTTAATTATTATCACCTTGAATATACACTCTTCCGTTATCCCTACAACACTCCATGCGAAATTTTCATTGTTGTGTGAAGTCCTTCAAGACGCATGCCGCTTTTTCTTTCACTGCTCTAACGACTGAAATCTTGTTCCTTTTGATGCAGATTTGACCTGGGGAAACAGAAGTCGTGTGGTGCAAGGTCAGGCAAATAAGGCGGATTGATTAACTCTGGGATGTTGTACTTTGACAGAAATATCTTGGCACACAATGCACAATGAGTCAGCGCATTGTCTTGATGGAAAAACCATGACTTGTGTTTCCACAATTCGGGTCGTTTTTTAATTTTACGTTTTTTTCGCGGAGTTGAGCAATTACCTCAGGGTAGTATGATTGATTATTAGTTTGACCTTCTGGAACGAGATTACCGACGTTGTCAACATTTTTATCCGTTTTTGGCGTGGAATGGCGGTCCGGGCATGCATTACATTCAATTTCTTCCAGCCATAAAACTCGAGCACGTGATAAAAATTCTTTGCTATACTCTTCTTTTAATAAAAAATAAGTTTTAGTGGCGCTTTATCCAAGTTTCATGTGAAATTTCACAATTCGTTGTTCCATTATTAGACTTGTTATTTTTAGGCAAAACAAAACAACAGATCTTATACAAACGAAGATCATGGCCACATTAATTTGTTACTGACACAGATAGCTGTCGGTCATTTACTTATGCGTACTTCTTCTGTGGATGCACCAGACTCCTTATTCCATAGCCACACCTTCTATTTTATATTCCAATTGCTATTGACCTTTTTACAACGAGACAAATCAAATAATGTTTATTACTTTGTAATTGCATATGAATAATTCATTTTTTATTGTTCAATTTTTTTGAAATAATAACTATTGATTTAAAAAATTACAAAACTTTTGCGTAAGTCAAATGCCGAATGTGTCGCTCGTCTTTTATTAGTAATGTTAACAGACGTTACTTTCCATGCAATCATGTAAAGAAAAGTATTTGGGAAAAATGATTCAGCTTGATTCTGTATAATAACCTAATGAGTTTAATTGCAAGAAAAGTAATGTACCGAACTAAATTATTAACGTGGCCGAGTTAAAACTAGTTTTGTTGTAGCACGGAAACTTGACGTCTTTGGACGGGAGTTCATATTCATAAAATGATCTTCTGAGTTCCCTCTACAAGTCATTATAGCTTTTAAGGGGAAATACGCCCCATAAATACAATTACCACTATGTATCTTCTTCTTCCAATGGCTCAACAGCCCTCTTACATATATTACAACTGGATTCTACAAATATAGGAATATATATTCCTAGATATATATATATATATATATATATATATAAATTCTACAAATATAGGAATATATATTCCTAGATATATATATATATATAAATTCTACAAATATAGGAATATATATTCCTAGATTTGGATATATATACATATACACATAGCCATAGAGTAGGAAAATTAATTCCTTGTTAGTAAGCGGTCTCATTATTTTATTACTATTGCGGATTGCAGAAGTACAAATGAATTACTACATTTAATATCACTGGTTTCATTTCTTTAAAAAGTGTTTGCCCTATTACATCTCCTCCCCCCCTACAACAAGCCAGCATGTTGGCTTATTCGAGTACTATGTTTGTGATAATGCTACTAATCTCCCGTGTTCACAGATATTGACACCAGATATAATTTACAAAAGTAAAGATTCGCTATAGACAATATTTCACAATTATACCTCGATATAAATTCTTAGGTAATTTGTGTTTTACAAATTAATATGTGCAAACATACAGAAGATCTGAAAACATTCCATGCACAGGTAGATTAGCTTATTTTTCATAAAGTCCTCAAAAGTGATATAATATATCGTCTTACTCTTAATGCGCATGGGTTTCGTTGCTTATTGGGCTCAATAATAGATTTGAAAAAAAAGGCATGAAAATGAAATAAAATGTGGAAGGCAGACAGCGGATGCAACAGTAAAAGATACTTAACGACATAATATATTGTAGCGGATTCCGCGTTCCTCCGTATTCGAGGATTTATCATTCCTTTAGGACGCCAGGTATTTTTCATAAAAAAATACCAAAAATGGATTTTAGTAGCTTTAATTCCAATCAGAGCACGAGAAATAATTATATCTGCAGGGCGTGGTCATTTCTCGTCGTCCCGCCGACACAACCCGCTCCTTCCACTACCCCATGACGACTCTCAAAGTCTCGCCAGACTACATTGTTGGCCCAAGTTGCGTCAGTTCCTCAACAATTGCAACTCGCAAGCTGACCTGCATTGTTAAGTGTAACTTTTCATGTTACAATATATATATATATATATATATATATATATATATATATGTGTGTGTGTGTGTGTGTGTGTGTGTGTGTGTTTGTGTGATAGAAAGAGATTTGCCGTTACTATTCCCAGCAAATTTCTCTACATCCCAGCCACGAATACTTTTCTTATATTTTTTTGTTATTATTTCCACATTATTATAATGCGGATCATTGGGTGTCAGTGATTTTTAAAAAACCGTTACTTTCGTAAACAGTAATACAAGTACAACCTCAATTTCGTATTTGAATATGGCATATTCGCTTATTGAACATTTTGAAGACGATTGGTTGTTTTATAAAAGTAAAAGTAATTGATATATTCATAGGCGTTGACCATAAGGCCCGACTCTGTCCTAAACAAAGCTATGGACGAAAGATAGTGCAATAAATTAATTTAAGCCAATCAAATAAATCATATTTGGAGGAGTGACTTATAGAAGCGAATCCAGTAAAAGTAACAGGCAGAAACAGAAACATCAAGCCTACAAGAAAATTAGGATGTATTTTCCCTCTCTGATTATTTGACTATCTTTTTTCTGAATCCATTTTAATTAGTATTGTTCACGTTAACTTGAATACAAAGGAGAAATATTAATCAAAAAAACCACGAGAATCCTGAGTCTAACTACTATAATCCGCAAATCGTAGCCAAAAAACAATTGTTTGGTTGCAAAATCTTTTTAAATGCATGACATATCGGTATATAACTACAAGAAATTAAATAAATATTTATATGAAGTAGTAAATAATATTATAAGTATTAAAAGCATAACGAAATTCAATCAATAATTACCTTTCACCGAGAATTAGTCATTTAAAAATATCAATATTTCGATGAAATGGGAAGAATGAGAAACAAGTAAAACGGAAAACTCTTGAGACAGAAGATGTGTGTTTGGTTTTCACTCTTCTTATGATTAGAATGAAGATTCCCTGTCGTCAATTCAGTGTAAAAATGTGAAATTTCCTTCAATAAAGTTTAATGATATTTTAATTTTGATACATTACCACAGCTGAAGAAAGAACTTTACAATTCTGTTGTATAAACTAAGGTTGTTTTTAACTTTTCTGTTTTTGCGCCGAGTCTTCACTGCATTCATTTAAAGCTGGGATATAAAAGATCAGTGGAGATTAGATAACTGAGCACACTCAACTTAAGATAACGACACTTATACTGGCGCAATTTTGTTTGCAATAGATGTCCCATATCTTCCTATGTACATTCAATATAGGCTTCTTTATGTTCAGGATCAATGTTTTCAAAGATAATAAATACACAACAGAAGCATTGTACATATCCACCGCTTATTGAATTTTCGGGATAGGATAGCAATTTTACGTCGTTTTAATTTTTAGCTATAGAATAATAATCTAATATTGAACCGTTGTGCAATACTTCCATCAAATAATACTCTGTAAAATATTAAAAATTCATATTTTATAATAATGTAACTCTTTTTATATCCTTTAAAATATAAAACAGAGGAACTATCTGAAGGGAAACCAATACGTAGAAATAATAAGATTATGTAGTACAACATGACGCTAAGTAATGTTGAAAGGTACTTTTCGGGGGTCTTTCTCCTAAAATTGTTTTAATACATTTTAAATTGATTGAACGTTTGAGAAAGAATTATTTTAAACGTCAATCATGGGAGGGAATAGTTATATCGTTACCTTCAAATTTTCTGTAAACTTAAACAGCGGCTAATCCGTGGTTCGATCTGACTTAAAACAAAATGGTGCAATCAGCAATCAACGTTATTATTATTAATGTATCACATTTCTTAAAGCAAATTCGTGACACATTCTGTACATGGCCCAGATATAGAAACTGAGGACATTCTACTCACACCTTTTTTAACGCCTGTCCTCGCGTCCCCAAATATTGTAAAACGAATGAAACTTTTTACTGAGGCTTTTTAGCCCGGTGTTACTGAGAAAATATTTTGTTTTGTCAAAAGATCTGCCTGCAGCACGCCAGCTAGCTCACAATCCTTTCACAATGCAACCTGAGCTACGAAGTGATAATATACGACATGCTTCATAGTATGCAATTTCTACATTTTGTTTTCTATGTAGTTAGACAAGTTATTCGATGCGTCCACGTGTATGTGACCAGGACCTCTAGGAGCGGGCGTGCAAGGCGCACGCGAGTGGTACTTTCAGGAAGACAGAAAAAATGGCAATATCGTCATCTATTATTCTGCTTATAACTTCAAGGTTAGTTATTCTATCCACCAATCTGATTTTCAGCATGCTTCTATAGCACCACATTTCAAAAGCTCCTATTCTTTTCCTTTCTGCAATTCCTACAGTCTACGTTTCGCACCCCCCTTATAACGCCACACTCCATAGGAACATTTTTAGTAATCAATTGTTAATTTCATACTTATATTAGGCTAAGTAAAGTAAAGCCTTTCTTATCTGTGCTATATTTTCCAAATAGCAGGATTCCTTAACTTCCGTCAAAATGTCCCAATCTAACACCATTTATTATTCCACTATTTGCCATGCTACCTTTGTTTTAACTCTATTAATCCTCATGTTGTACTGTTCCTACAGGATCATGTTCATGCCATTTATTGTGGTTTCCAAGTCGTCTTTTGACTCCCCTAATATTGCTATATCACCAGAAAACCTTAAAGTTTTTATTTATTCTCCTTGCAGTATGATTTAATTTCGATATTACTTTTTAACGTTCTTCATCGTCTGTTTTATAAAGGTCCACTATCGATGACATTTTTATAACCAGGCAAATATTTGAGAAATGCTATGAATATGGAATTGAACTGTTTAATTTGTTTATTGACTATGAACATGCCTTTGATTCAATTTATCGTAACAAAATAATTGTATGCCTCTCCATTTATGAAGTGCCATATAAGATTAAAAAATTAACAGCATTAACACTGTCAAATACTAAAGCCAAGGGCAAATGGAGAATTGAGTAGTGAATTCAATGTTGAATTCGGGGTGAAGCAAGGAGATCCACTATCGGCCTCTTTATTTAGTATAGTTATAGATGTTATCATGAGAAAGCTGGATGTTAGAGGTAATATCTCCACACGAGTTAAACAATGTGTAGCTTATGCAGATGATATTTTATTAACAGCTATAAATAAAGCAGCATTAATTGAAATATTCCAAAATCTTAAAGAAGAGTTCCATTTATATGGATTACTTATAAACAGTCATAAATCTAAGTATTTAAGATCCGAAGAATAAGAAAATTTATAAATTGGAGATGACACATTCCAAGGTGTTAAAACACACACACACACACACATACACACATATATATATATATATAGTAAATTGAAACAATGTGCTTGAGGAAGAGATTAAAAGTCGGATAATAGCTGGCAATAAAGCCTATTACGCTAACATGAATCTGCTTAGAAACAAATTACTGTCTGGACCCTCAAAGACAGTGGCATGCAAACACTAATGACCTTTGAGAGGAAAATATTGAAAAAATATTTGTTCCCATTAAACAAGATGATGGTACTTGGAGAATAAGAGACAATAATAACTTAAACTAACTTATAAAGTACAAAAATATAATCAACCATATTAGAGCACTACGTTTAAATTGATACGGACACGTTTGCCGAAAGAACGATGATAGTGTAGTGAAGAAAATTTACTGTTGGAGTCCATTAACAACAAGGACTGAAGGTAGACCGAAGACAAGATGGAAAGATGAAGTCAAAAAGGATCTAAGATCACGAACTGGATTCAGAAAGTAAACAATAGGAAAGACTTGAAGGCTGTTGTTGAGAAGGCCAAGAGAATTAGACAACAATGTTGTGTGGTGACTCATGACCCCTACATTGAAGCGGTAAAGCAAAAATAATTTAGTTTTTGGTATTTTGCGTACAGCAGGACGAAAAGCGAGGGTGGTTTGGTCAAGGCCGAGTAGGCGAGAAACGTCGCCGTTTAAAACATTATTTATTGCCTGGAGTGCATTGTATTTGGACAGTTGGTCCCGGGAGCTGTCCTGAGAAAGACGGGGTGAGAGAGCAGTGGCTGAAGAAACAACATGCGTAAAAGTTAAATTCGGCATGTTTTCGAGAAAGAAGATTCATTTGATGGGAGTACGGAAAACAAAAAGATAACATTTGATGGAGATTTAATCTGAAGAAGAGGCGCTAGAGGATCTAGAAGACGTGATCCAGCAAAGGAACCTCCGGCAACGGCAAATCAAGGACGACGTCACCACGCAGAACATCTGGTAACGGCATTTTTACCCGGTTTCCACTTAAACCATTCTCGTTGATTTGCGATTGTTTTTATTTCAATTATATCGTTCGTCACCCGCGTTCCCGGGAGCAGCCGTTTAGAAGCTGTATAGATTCTTTTTGCTTTACCGACTGAGCCAATTTGATAATACATTTTATTCGTAAATTTATATTTTTACTAAAACTTAATTTGAGTTATATTTCTTTTATAAATTTCATATTGGAATACCACGATTTAGATTTTTATTATCATCATAATTAAATGCAATATATTCAAATTAAATATACTCTTTTTATATTTAACAATTCCTTGTTATAATAATATAATTTGCGGTGTAAACAAAGAGTAAACACCACAGTTGTAGCGCCTGAAGAAGAAGAATCCTCATGTTGTACTTTTCTTACAGAATCATGTTCATGCCGTTTATTGTGGTTTCAAAGTCTTCTTTTGACTCCCCTAATATTGCAATATCACCAGCAAACCTTGAAGTTTTTATTCTTTCTCCTTGCAATATGATTTAATTTCTATATTACTTTTTAACGTTCTTCATCGCCTGTTTTATATATATAAGTTAAACAGAATTGACGAGAGACTGCATTCTTTCTTGATTTGTGCTTTCTTTGCTTGCACTTTAACCCTAATAACTGCTGACTGTTTTCTGTAGAGGTTATGGATAACTCTTCTTTCTTGATATTTTATTCCTATCCTCCACAAATTCCTTAGTAGTGTGTTCTAGTTTATATTATCAAAGACTTTTTCTAAATCTACAAATGCCATTAAATTAGGCCTGTTTTTCTTATTCTGTCATCTAAAATTAGACGCAGAGTCAATATTGCCTCTCTCGTCCCAACACTCTCAATTATATTTGACGTACCATTCTCTTATATACTATTTCCGATAATATCATTCACGTATGAGGTACTAAAATAATTATCCTGTGCTGTTCGCATCTATCAGCCCTACTCTTAGGTATGGGTAGAATTATTTTGTTCCTAAAATCTTCTGGTATTCTTCGTGTTTCGTAGATTTTGCAAACTATTCTGAACAACCATGATATTGCTTCTTCGTCTGTTGATCTTATCAACCCTGCTGGAATGTTATCAATTCCTGACTACACCCACATATAAAAGAAAGGACTACAATGCTAAATATAAAATAAATTTTGTGGTTTTATCTAATTTTATCGATATGTATATGTGTACATCCTATGAATATGTATGTAACGGGCTAAGGTACTTTCCAAGCCAACCGCAGAGCATTAATGAACGCGATTGGTCCATTTTAACTGAAGTTAAAAATAGAATATGTAGTAGCCAGACAAGAAGCGGAAATATTGTACATATTACTAATGCTTTAGAGATATTTTAGACGAAAGACAAGAATGGAATAATGTCGACCGGACCGGAAGAAAGACAGGGCAACCTTTAGAGGGCTAAACGAACAGTTTTAGTCTGACACTTCTGAACAAGAAGTGTAAACACTAGTAATGTGCTCTCTCAAACCCTAAACTAATATTCCTTGCGACATAATAGGCAAGAATAAGACCAGAGTCACGAAATATATATTGGGGTTAAATTCCAGGATATGGAAGGGTCAGTGTCAAATTTACGAAGTTTTAATGCTTGACTTGCAGACGAAAAGTAAAAAACATGTTCCAGCGCGTGCAGAGACAGCTACATAGAGTCATAATTGATAATATACTCAACTGTTGGGAGGAAGGAGTATCCTTTATGCATTATTGCTTGTTTTACAGAAGGTGTATTAGTACAGTTTTAGTGCAATACACAGTTGAGAGACTTGAAATTGAAGCCATCTTTTCTGATTATTCAGCAATGGCTTCGAGGATTCTGTACTCCTATGAATGGCCGAGTCTGGACGTTCTAGATCGCCATATCGAGTAGCTGGTGTTACAATCCACGAGATGTACCAACTTCTTGGAGTCTACTGATCTGCAAGCAGAACGGTGATGTGCAATAATTCACATTTCTCACCCCTGGGTACCTGTATGTTAATCAAAATCCGATCACAACTTGGTTTTACACCAACTAAATGCCTTAGATAAGAATTATTTTTGTCCTTTGACTTGAGAAGTAGCCGGCCTAATTTATAATTGAAAACAATTTTCTTCTATTTTATAAATTAACTAAACCTTAAATTATCAAAGTAAATGATTCCCCCTCCCACAACAACACAATCTTGACATCTAGTTATGGAGAATATTCATTTTTATGCCTGTTTAACGTCACTTTTACTCGTGTTTTGAGTATAAATTACTCGGCGCCAATTAATATCAGATTTCGAAAATAAACAAGAAAGATTCCATTTTTGTAGGTACATTTTAATTTTATGTTAAGCTTAAAATAACAAATAACTCTTATCCAAAACTAAATATGAATTGAAATTCTTATGCTTCGTGGAAAAATGTAGGTAGTAGGGTTACTATTCCTTATAAATTATTGTGTATCCATTCATTTTTAGGTGAGTTTTTTATGCAGCGATTTTTGAAAAGTCTACTTTATGTATCTAGTAATAACAATAAATTGTTTGACTATAAAGGTTATTTTTTATACAGTCACATCAGCAACCAAACTAATTGTCAGGAAATTAAAGGATTTTATTATTATGCACGCGGAATTCAATGTGACTGAGCTATACATATTAAATATAAAGTATAATCCGGAGCTATTTAAATTAATCTCATGCTTATTAATACCTTTATCAAATTATGTTTGTTCCATATGTATATAAATATCATTCTAAATAAATAATGGTGTTCAATTAACACACTGTTTTACGACCAGCTAGACAACCCGCGTTTTGCGTAACGAGGCCAGCTGGATGAAAAAGGAAAGGTTACTCACCGAGAAGAGTAGTGGCAGACCGTCGCCACTAGCACGCCATGAAATGCATAGGTTGTTTGCTGATTTTTAAGTTGTTAAGAATATATTGAGGGACAGCAAAGCGTGCCAAAGCTTCTGGGAGCTACAGACAACGATGAAGAAGGTGCTGACAAACCCACAAACAGTCCTCTCTTTTTTCTATATGTAGCTCAATTCGTTTGTTTATTTGGCCTAGAAAGAAGCATTATGTTCTTATAAGAGAAAGACTCCTTAGAGAGATTAATAATTAAGTTGTAAAATAATTAATTTCATTATCTTATTAATAAACTAATATTTATACAAAATTTAACATCATATATAAGGAAAACACCGCAACATCTCTGAAATACATTTTTATAAATACACTGCATCTAGTTTCCCAGATTTACAACCTATTAAATATACAGAAAAGTGTAACTAGATTCAACCTTTCAACACATTAAAAAATAAAGCATCAGTTGGACTGGTTTAACTTGCTTATTAAATGGTCTTCATGGTTTCTAGGTTAGATTTCATTTTTCATTATTATTTAAGTTATGTGTAAATTCTATTTCGAAACGGAAATGCTCAAGCTTTCTCCGATCGGTTGAAAGCTTAAAAATATAATATACATTTTTGTATCTCCACTGTAGCACCGCGTGTCTGTACACAAAAAAATACAATCCTAAATTGTTTTTTTATGTAATCATTTGAAAATTTCATTTACAATTAATTACAGAGGATTATTAACAACAGATAACACGGTACTAACCTTGACTTAATGTGACAGAACCTCTTTTTCGAGTATCACATATTTTATAGTCACGGGATTCAAAATTACTTATAAATACCTATACAAGGTGTAGCAGAACAGATTAAGTGATTTGAAGTTTTATCTAACTTTGTTATTCTGATAACTTGACTTTGATCGGTCGTCTCATCTCTTTGTTTTACGCCCTTAACTACGTTATTATTATTTATGTGAATATTTATTAATCTCTGTAGGGGTGAAAGAAAGACAATAGTGATGAAAAAAAAGTCGAGATTGGTGTCGAACCTAGGAGACGCTTGGTTTATTTCTGACAGTCACCATGCCGGTAAAGTTCATGTTCGTCCCATTGGGATGGAGGTGGAAAAGAGGCACACAAAAATAATCTCATTGTGCTGTTGTACTTAAATCTTCAACCGCCAGAACCGAGTATACTCGGTCCCCGTGGAAAATTGTCAGCGCGCTGGAACCGAGCATACTCGCTTACCTTATCTTCATGGAAAACCGAGACGGAATATTTTAGACAACAACGTCCATTAAATCCGATACCAACTGCTAGCGTGGAGCCTACAGGCGAATAATATGGCAGTAATGACCCTGGAAAACGAGGAGTCAGCTGTCGCACCATCGAAAAAATACTACATACTTAAGACTTCTGAGCTGAAGCTAGTTTAGTGAGATAGATGTTCCGTAGATTTAGAAAATTTATTACATGAACAAATATATCGAGTAAAGTTTTGTTTTTATCCCCACGTGTTTTTGTGCTTCCATTTATTCCAATAGCAAAAATTGATATAATTATCAACATTTTACACTATTGACTAAATAGTACTTTGACTGACTTTCTAGTTTATTTATAAGAAAAATGCTTTGGTAGAATCAAAAAAATTATGTGACAGTAATTATTATTGAATGTATGACAGGTTTGTTTCTTGTGAGAATTTTAAGTTTTCTTGTAAAATGTGAGGTTTTTCTCAAAAGGCAAAATAAATATTTGGTATAAAATTTTGAACTTTGTCTGCTATATATAATTGCTGGTGTTCATCATTTGATAAGTACTTCATTTATGTAGAGTCAAGTTTCCCTTTTAAGTAATATTTTAGAAATTTGGGAATTATAGCTAGTTAAAAGCATTGCTAAGTAATAAAAATGCTAGTTGTAAACCCTCTATATTTGAGTCCACTTCTTACGACACTTGTGTTTGATTACATTCTGTACATAAAGACGTGGAAGTTGAGAGACGCTCAACAGCTGAGTGGAAGCGCTTAGAGTAGTTGTTTAGAATAGCTGTTTCTTAATTTTTTCGTTTTCATTTTCATGTTTTGAACAATCTTATACTCGACTATAAAAACTAGGGCCTAATGACCATCTATTTTGAAGTCACGCAAGCAAAAAATAATATAAGAATCCGAAACTTGCGACTTACAGATTGAAGTCGACACGGAATTGCCCCAGCCGTGACACCGCGAGTCTCCAGCAACTGAGATCACAAGTGATCTCAAGCGGAAAACACCTTGAAACCAATCTCGAGACTTGTTCGGTATTATGTCACAAGCTATATAGAAGCATTGTTGACTCAAAATAATAAGTATCGTCTCATGGCTGGATTATTAGGGTGAGCAACCTGGAATTATAGGACAGTAGTATTGAAATTTGATGATGGAGAAACGGATTTGAGAAGATATATGGACTTAGGAAGGAGAAAAATGACGCATTCCTAAGCCTGGAAACTAGCCGTTCACACAATCACGAGTTCATTAGTATGAGTTAGTTTTACTGAAGTTGAAAATTAAACGAAGAGTATATGGTTGTAACAAGGAGGTGAATCGAAATTACGGGACTACTTTTAAGGCGCAGACTTAGAATCGGATCAGCAGATAAAGTGCTCAGATGCAAACGTGTTATTTCTCTCTATTATTTTACAGACTATAATACATGTGTTTGTTTCACGAATTTATAATGTTTACACATTGTTGACGAGATTAATTTTTACTGTTGTTTAGAATATTTTAAGAAATAATTTTTTACTTTACACTTCAAAATTAACTTGAATTAGAAATGAACCAAACAACTAAGAATCAATTCAAAAAGTCGATTATTATAAAATAACCGTTCTCCTAAACGACTCAGTGGATAGAGTTACGGCTCACAGAGTCGTGTAAGAGTTCCTTGAGTCGTTGAGTCACGTTGGCCTTGGGTTTTTCTCAAGTTTTTGCGACTCGGCGGCATCGGGTTATGAACGACGATGATGTTTTCCCAAAATCGTCGGTAGAGTGGGGTAAATGGAGGACAAATAATAATTTCTATTGGACAGGTTTGGGCCCTGCCACCAACGGAAACGAAATAATAGAGTGGGGACAAGGCTTTAAAAACCCAAGAAAAATGGATTTTTGGTCATCATGATTGGGACTTTAAGGGTTGAAATAAAACTGAATATTATGATTCGACTTAAAGAGATATTAAAACTTTAATTTGATGAGGAGGCTTTAAAATTGAATTTTTAGAGTGTACAATAACATATTGGCGATTGTCCTGGCCATGGACATTTAAATAATGGGAGGAAGGCGTGCTTGAGACTGGGGCACCAAGGTACTCATTATTGTTCAACGCGGGAGTTCGGATGGGTCCAGCGACAAGTTCCAGGAGAAACTAAGAAGAAAGGATAATTACACTGTTTGTAACCTTTTAACAATTTCCTGGTACTGCAAATTCAGAATTCTGCTCCATGAGAAGGCTTGATAAGACGAACTCATGTCTCTAGTCAAAAAAAAAATTCAATGTGTGTAAGTATTGTATACATAGATATTGCTAATCGTTGAAAAAGCCGGCTATGCAATTTAAGATTTATCTAATTAGTGTATATTGTCAGAAATAAATGCTAAACTTAATATTATTCACATTTTTATAAAAATTATTCAGTTTAAAATAGTATATCCCCTTTTAATCATTTCAATTAACAGCTTTAATTTAAAGATTTTATACAATGGATTCACAGAATAAATTTTATCTAGATATATGTTGCAGTGTAGATAACATTCACATTATTCCACGCAATATTTGTGTAGAATTTTTCGTATTTTTAAAAATATTTTTTAACTGAAGAGAAAAATAGGTAAAAATTCTCTGCTTGTCGATATGTTTGTAAATAAATATTTTATCGTTTTCCTTTAAATTATTAAAGGAAACTGTATACTTTATTTTCATTTTCTTGTCTCATTTTTTGTTTATAAGGTACATATTATTTGATAGGTAAAACTTTTTGTCTCAAAACAAAATCAAAATTAGTTTTCATAAATAAATTTATAATTATTACATCTTTTATTTGTAATTTTTGTGTGTATTCCTCCCTTCCTCCCCTTACTTGCTCAAGTCATTAAGGCTCAACGTTGAGAATAGAATGTGATGGGATTCGGAGAGCCAAAGAGTCGTATAAAAGAATTGTCTCGTATGAATGATTGTATCTACTCTGAGCAACTCAACAAATAGAAACGATCTGCCCATCGCTAACTCCAATTAGAAAACTAATTGTTCAAGTCGTGATATTTGTTATAAACTAAGAGCACTTTGATTACAACAATTAAAGGGCTAAAGTATAATTTTAAACTATCTACTTGTATACACAATCCTACCACCCAGCACTGAAGCAATCCATTGTTTGGATTTTAACAAAACTTCTATTTTCGTAAAAGATTAATTATTATAACGTTAACTGGACCAAGAAATTAACAATATAAAATTAAAAGACAGCCCCAAAAAAAGATTAATTTCTGAACTGTTTGGTATTAAAAATCAACCAGATGTTGTGAATATTAAGCATGGTACTGACATTCGCACTTAGTTATATGATGGATGTATTATTTTCACTGTTATGTAATTTTTATATATATATATATATATATATATATGCCAGCAAGGCTAACGAGTCCTGGCCTAGCCTTGATAATGCTTGGTGCTCACAAGCGAAACGTTGGCAGACACGCCGAGAATTTACGTGGCCTAACAGCCCAAAAACCGACGTCAAATACTGAAGGTTGGGGATGTTTATTTTCCCTCTGTTGACGGAAAAAAGCCAAAAGAATTGGTACTGCCCAGCGATTGAGAAAAACTCACTCCAACACACAATTACTACCACTATCTTTCAAATTATAAGCAGTCCAAGTTCTGGCTTTCCATACTCCCTCTTCCTCCTAGCTCAAGAGCAACAATCCTCACCTCTTCTTCAACTCTCGATCAACGCTGACTTATTAAATGTTCATATCTATCGTCTTCCTGTTCCATTCCACTTCTGATCATCACTCTGCCTCCCTGCTTTCACCCCTTTTCAACGTATTGATCAACTCTACTCATTTTTTGTGTTATCACCTCCCAGTTAAACTCTTATCTTCCCATTCTCCAAGGGAAAGCGCCATCCTATGTGATGTGTGTTCACCAATCTTTATGAATTTTTGCTGATGAAGAGAATATTGTCCTTTGGAATTTTGAAGGGTAAACGTTCCTTCAGTAAAACAAGGTTAATATTTTGAAGCTGCAAGACAGACACGTTTTCAACCAGGCACCCTGGCGCCGGGGAATTCGAACAGCTTGCTTGCCTGTCTCCGAGTTAGAATATTCTTGCTGGATTTCCATAATTTAAAATCAAAGACATTTGATTAAAATTTAGGGAGGGATCCTACTGCGCTACAATGTCATGTTTTGAATATCTTTACAGAACATAATTTGTTTCAATCTTCAATTCGCGAGATAACGTTAAATAATTAATTAACGAATTTCTGTAAATCACAACGAAATAAATACGTAAAAACCACTACTTTACAGTGAGATTTGTTAAATTGTTCGCTTCTTCTCTAATTAGAAAGATTTATTTAAATTCTTTTTTTACCAATCGTAGTTTGTCTACGTTTTCTTCAATTCATAAATCGCAAGCAGTGTGTATTACCTCTGAATTAAGTCCAAAATTCTTAATAAATTTGAGATCAAAGTAACGTTGTGCCTCGGAATGTGACGAACAAAACATGTCACTGCGATTTGTTTTTAGTCTTGTTAAGTATTGTGCACCTCGTGTACTGCGATAACAATAATATATGCTTTCAAACCAGGAAACTGAAACGCATGGCTACAACTAACTAATACATAGTTTGAGTAATTTTTGTTGCCTCTATTTCCCGCCAGTTTCTTTTACGTCCTCGGCCATTATTTATGTATTGATATTGCGTACTTTCAATTTAAAACTTGTAGCGTTCATAAAAAACGATGATATGAAGATAATATTTTTAATCATAAGTTGTACTGGCCTATTTTCTTTCATGGCCTGTCTATTCAAATCAATTGCGTTCTTTGTACACCCTGTACGTTCTTTTCCGCCATGTTAATTATTCATAGTTAGGCTATCCAAGATTCTATATTTCATTACTACCTGTTACTTGAACTGGGTTTAATTTATATAGGCATGAAAGATGTCAGTCTAAGTATCTTTTGCGTTAGGTTTACCTTGCGTACGTAATTTCTACGGCAGTCAATTTTTGACTGAGCTGTCCGTTGTCTTAATCAATTATTCAGACATTATCCGTATGAAGCTTGAACAAATTTGATTTTAAAAATAGAAAAATGCAACAGATGAAGCCTATATGAAGTTTCTTCACGGGACTCTTGAAATTTCCAATTTTAAAAATGGAAAAGTCCGAATCTATTGCGACTGAAGTTTTAAAACTATTTAGAATGCTATACGAGCATACTTGACGAAACCAAATGAATATTACGAAAGGGCAAGAATCTGGCAAATTCGATATGCAGTGATTAAAAAATTATGTTGACTGTACATATTATAATTGCAATGAAATGTTAAGATTTATAGTATGCACAATTTAAATAAATAGAGAACTTTCAGACATATGCAAAATTAATAATGATGTAGCTTTTGATGAAGTAGTATTAATAATTGAACCTAATGAATGATTATATTTCGTGACGCTGGATCAATATCACAAAAATGGATTGAAATATTCTAGATTTTATGGTAAAGTATCATTTAATGTTGGAATTTAATAAAATTAATCTAGTGTGTATTTTGTTACCTGGGACATCGTCAGTAACAGTCAACTTCCATTTAAGATATGAAAGGATTTGAAAATGGGGGATGTGGAAGGTATAGCAAGGCAGCTAAGGGTTACCTAGGGTTTCCGAGCTATAGCATAAGGATCCGACCCGGTGATTCACCCGAAAGAGATGCAGGGAAAACCCTACAAAATCTGCATCAGGTAGGTCAGGCTATTAGATACTATTCTCACCCCTTTCCGAATGAAGGGAGATGAGTTAGCTGTTTTCTGGATGGTCAAAGGGGTAAGATGCTGCTTCCAGCGTAATTTATAATAAATCGTAGTCAAAACGAGATACATTTTTCAGTAAAAAAGATGCTGCCCTCCTGCCGCATCTCAACAATGCTTGATCAAAGGTGCCGAGAAGAAGAGATTCAGTATGACAGAGCCTCTTGATGACAGTGCTCTACTAGTTGCAAATTTCCATGATGATACGGACGTTGAGGAGTAAAATCGAAATGCACATTTTTGTTTTTAAACAAATAAATATTTCTATTCATTTAATATAATTTGAAAGTACGGTATCAACATAATTCCTGATATATTTACATTCAACAACAAAAAACGTTGTGTATGTTATATCCACTGTACGTGTAAAAGAGCTCAACTGTATAGTGTAAATATACTGTAGCCACGTCTGTGTCGATTGTGTATGAATTAAATTTTGAAAACGTAATTATACTTAAATTATAATTAAAATTAATTAGATAAGAAAATTAAATTATAAGAAGAATTTTCTTTCCACCAAAAAAAAAACAGGTCTAAAGTATATTTTCACAATGAACGGAAATTTAATTCTGCCACCAACAAAACTCAGTTTCCTTTAGAATTCACAAGATCCCCATACGCAATACTTTTATTTTGTCTTAAAAATATCCCTCGTGACTACTGATAACCTTCGGATGACTGATGTCATAATTAATGCGTTGAATTTTTATTTTGTTTTTAGAATACTTCATCGTTTGAAGGAAATTTTTATCATTTCCCGATCTTAGTTGATCGGGACGACTAAATTTATAAACGGCGCGACGACATCCACTTTTTGTGACTGTGCATGTAGCTCTAAATTTCTAATTTCACTGTCAGTTTACAGTGTTTTACTTTCCCATTTATGATGCACAGTTCTAGGTTTCAATTCCTCTAATTTTGCAGAATTTTCATCAATTCTAAATAGCATTACGGTGTGAATCAGTACTGATGTTTTATAATGATGGAAGAATGCATTTAACTTACCAGTTAAACTGAGGTAATCAATCCGACATGTATCCATGATAATCGTCACCAAAAAACGGATTTGGAAGCAACACAAATTGAATAAAAATTACACAGTGTTGATCTAGATAATTATTTCTATATATTTTAAATAATATCCTGTGACTGGCATAGTTGTAGTAAGTACTGCTTTAAAAGCCGTGTAAGTTACTAAGCTAGATGGAATACGTACATCCATTACCATTATCGCTGAACGGCTTGAAGAGGTATGACGCATTAAAGTTTTACCAGGAAAAATACTTTTTACACTATTTAAGCGAAACATGTTTACTATTTGCAACAGAACGTTACTTACGCGGAAAGAAAAAGTACGAAAATGTTTTTATCATATTTTCAAACGTATTCGTTTGCGTATGCACATAAATATTACCGTTTACAAAGAACGAATTTGTGTTCGTCACTTTAAGTTAAATGAAAACTTTAATGTCAATACGACGGAGTTATCTTTATTTATTTAGGATTATACAAAAATGCGTTTACTGTTATGTACGTAATAACGCGTAATTCAACGGATGGGATTAGGGATATGTGTTGTTTGCGAGAACAGAAAACAAACGACATTTTGTTTACAAAAAGTTTGCATCATTAACGATTATAATAACTGCGTACACTGGGGCACTGATGTCTGACAAAAACGTAGACTATCTGGCAAGCCACGATACAGCGTTTCATTCGGCTTTCTCAAAATTTATTCCGTAAATCATGCGGTCTAGTATTACTTCATGACATTAAATATTGAAATATGATACCATCACAATAACAAAAGAAAATATATTTTAGTTCAATTGTTATCTGAAATTTTAAACTTCTAAAACAAATGAAAATCAGTCACGCATAATTCAACACTGTTATCAAAAAATTTATAAAAGCCAATAGTCTACGTTGTAAAATTTAGGAGGTTAAACTATTATTATATAAGATTCAGACTATTATTAGATAAATTAAAAAATTGGTTGTGTTGGTAAGAGTAATTGGTTGAGGATTCGTGGAGAAACAAAAATCTGATAAATTATGTAGCCTTTTCTTTCTTTAGTGTTGTGGGAGCTGATACTAAGATAAACTAAACGTAAAGTATGGTGCACCGGACTGACCTCATTTTTCCCATAACACTATAAAAGGTAAGATCAGGATGGATAAATCTCGACCGGACAGGGAATGATTCGTGGAGGCTCTACTATCAGAGCTTTCCAAGTTGTAGAAACGACATGTGCCATTTGCTATATATTAAGTAGAATTAAATAGGTATTAATATAGAACAAGAATAGTTAGATTCCTTTTAGTATCTGGCTGGTCACATGTTCAATTTCCTCCGGGAAGGCAAGGAAACGTGGGATCGTTGAAAAAAGGTTTGACCTGGGTTGAGATTTCAGACTCGCTGCCTTTAACACTATAAGGGTGAAATCTGCGAGTAAAAAGAGGTGTGAAGATATTCGTATACAATTTTTATTCCCGCCAATGGACAACATGGCGAAAATTTTTTAAATTCGCGGGAAATTTGGGGCGTGTTTCCTTCCAAATTACAAACTGTGAATGGTGCTCCAGAAATTGTGTGGCGATGGAAAAGAGAGGACAGAACAGCCTGCGCGAGGAATCAGAGGACAGAGGAGTTCTTCTCAGTAGATCAGTAGAGTGGTCAGTTGGACTGTATTATTTTGTCTGTCCGGAGATTCAAGATGGAATCCTGCAGTATACTACGTTTCGTAGAGTTTGCCTATGGGCAATTAGCTGCCAACTCGAGCAGTCTAGGAGAGATGGGAAAACACCATCAGAGTTGAGGCCGACTGAATCTAGGTCCTGGCTTCACTTTCCACTGCCAGCGTCGTAGCATCCGAGACAGAGCAGCCAAGTTAGCACACAATAAAGAGTCTGAGGTTTTGAAATACTTGCAAAGTTTGGCGTAAATAAATGACTGTTTTTATATATTTTTAATGGGGGTTTAAACTTAACGTATCGCTATTTTTTTATTTTGTTGTTGTGATATTCCGTCAGACTGGTCTTATGCAACCCAGCCTATCCTGCGTAAGCCTTTTCATTTCTACATAGCTACCAAATCTTCCCTAATCTACCATTCTATGTCTCTCTCTTCTGTTATTAGCACACACTCTTTTAATTTTCTAGTTCTTCATGCCTCAAAACGAAGCCTATTAATCTATTCCTTCTATCCCTCCATATTATTCGCTCTTCTCCTATTCTGCTTGGAACCTTTTCACCCATCTAGTTTTCATAATTTTTCGAAATTTTATATTCTTTTCCTTTTTGCAACTCCTCTGTTTCACGTTTCACACCCATAGATAGTCACACTCCATAGATCATTTTTAGTAATGATTTCGTAATATTCATACTTATATTAGTCGTAACTACATTCCTCTTCATTTGCGAAAGCCTTCCTTGCCTGTGCTATCTTACTCTTTATGACTACTATACTTCTACCATGCGTAGTTATTACGCTTCCCAAGTAGCAGAATTCCTTAACTTCCTTCAAAATATCCCTTCCCAATCTAACACCCTTTGTTATTCCACTAATGTCCATACTACACTCCATCATCTTGTTTTTTCCGTTATTAATCCTCATGTTGTACTCTTTCTCCAGAATCACGTTCATGCCATTTATTGCGGTTTCCAAGACTTCTTCTGGCTCCCCTAATACCTAATAATTTATAATTTTTTATAATTCCACCAATCTTACATTAAACTGAATAGAATAGGTTCAAAGTTCGCTTTGTTACACATAAGGTCTTCATAATTACTGATTTGAAAAAAACAATTTTTGTATTGTTTTTTCCTGTTACGATCACTTTAGAAGGAACTACAACAACGTTTTATATACGTTTATAAACTCATATTTGAAATTTCTAAATAAAAAATGTTAATTTGAAATATTTCATTTGAATTGATTCAACTTTAATCAGTCTGATGTATTTCTATTTTTCAAACATGTGGAAACTTAAAGGGGCAAACGAAAATGTTAAACACACACAATAAAAATGTTTTCAGTATCAGATCGCACATGGGATATGATTATTTATCCTTTGCGAATTGTGTAGATTACAAAGAAGTAAGTAAGGAGAAACGTGAAGTCACGCTCTCATCCAGTCGACCTATTTTTAATCTCTTTTTAGCTCTGCCTATGCTGGGTCGCTAACAAACACTGGTCGGAGTTGCCAAAACAAACCCGATAGGTAAACCGAGAGAAGATTCATGTCTTTCCGTCCCCTACAGATGACAATTTTGTACGACCTGAAATATCAAAAATATTATAATTAAGTTTTCTACTTCTATTTAATTCAACTTTATACTGGGTTCAGATGCACAAATTAATAAATTAGACATTCGTGTTCTTCCCGAATGATACAAATAGTAGAGAGTTTATTTGTAAAATGAAATACTTTACAATTCTTATTCGTTCCGCTGTAGCTCTTGCACTAATTATCACAAGCATCTCTTAACAGATCTGTTCCATCCGTATCGAAACTGGAACTATTCCCACCATATAACTACTTCAATGCTGTATTCTTTTCTGCAGTTTATTGTTATTGGTATGAAGTGTGCACATGACTATCTTTAATTATAATGATGTGTTTAAATAGTATATTATTAAACATTACAAAATTACAGCTGTAATACATTGATTTGTTTTCTTTCTATTAAATATATATATGAAGATTGCGCCGTGATCGTCTTGAAAAGCCTCCTATTTTTCCAAATAAATTGCGGTGATAATTGCTATTAATCTCTTAATATTAGTAATATGAGTAATTCTGCATTGTTATGGAATATTTTGCGATGTCTACTGCCCCACCAGGAAGTCCTCCGCTTTTCCTCGTTTCCATAACTATTTTCTCTGAAAAAACTATGGGACGTCAACGTATGCCCACGGGACTTTCGGTACTTTGGGACGTTTTTCTTATATTATACGTGTAAATAAAACCAAGTCGGAGAAACGTCATTCTTCTTGC
This sequence comes from Eucriotettix oculatus, assembly GCA_034510155.1. Lineage (NCBI taxonomy): Eukaryota > Metazoa > Arthropoda > Insecta > Orthoptera > Tetrigidae > Eucriotettix > Eucriotettix oculatus. Next base: position 38,631,039 of record CM067377.1, on the reverse strand, counting down.
CCAAGAACTCTAAACGGTAAAATTCATTTGTCCTACTTTCTGAGAAATTCACAAAGAGCTAGGTTATTTCCTCCTTTGATTATCGAAGCAAACAATTATTTAGAAATTTCTGTATAATTTACGATTGTGACCATGTTGCAACTGATTTTAATTAATACAACGAGGCTAATTTTAATCGGCGAAACTATGAAGGGGGTACTTGATCGTACCATATAATCTTTAGTTGGACCAAACTTCAAACGGTATGTCAAATGATTCTGGCATGATACCTACTTTCATAATCTACTATCCCAGTGATTTAAAATTAAACATTTGATTAAAATTCGTACAACTTTTGGTTATTACAGATTGTTCATCATATGCTCTTTAATCCTTATTTTTAACACATTCTTCCTATATAGACAATAAATCTCATATTCAAAATTATGACTATGTTGGGGGTTGATGAGTTAGTAGTTCTATAAATAGCGTTGTGTTTTCCTAACCTGAAGACAAATAATCACTGAAAATCAAACATAGTACGTATTTCAATCACGAGTTTAATTTTAAATACACCAAGATAGTAGATCCTGAAAGTAGGTCTAATGCCAGAATCATTGCGAAATGATTGATATCAGATCAAACAGGTATGAAATTGTAATAAATAACTCAGCAACAGAAACAGATAATCTCTCCCTTATCTATTCTTCCTAATTCAGTACCCCTGTACAAAGAGTAAGTATCCTAGTTTCATTTATATTTGCATAAAACTGAGTATGCCTCAAATCCAGAACTACATGATGGATTATGTCTTTTTATCTAACTGCGAAACTGTATATCTCAACTGTTAGCCATCTGTTGTTGTACTGTTAGGCGACGTATGGCTTCGGAGTGTTTGTCAACGTTTCGCTTGTTAACACCGTGCATTCTCAAGACTCGGTCTAGACTGATGAAGCCTGTTCGCCGTTCTGATTATATAGGCAGCTGAACGTCCAAGGCCGTTTTGTTGTGACGCAGAATTTTCCTGTTCGTATGATGCTTACTGGGGGCAAAGGTCTCATCCTGCCTCTGTGTTCAAATTACCTGGTCTCTTTCTATTTTCAATTGCTTCGCAAATCTTTCATTCCCAGGAAGAGTTCTCCCCGTCAAATATGTACCATGCATACTTTCCATTCCGTAACACCTTTAGGGCTACTTTCGCAAGTTCATTTTTAATTATTTTTTTCTCTGGAAAACCTTTCTCAAAGAAAAAAACGGTAATCCTTTTAGTCCTACAAAGCTGGAGAAATACCCCTCATCAGTGGTGCGTTTCACAACTTGTGCGAAGTAACTGAATCATTTTATTTATGAAAGAGAAATTGTTTTCAGGAGTATCGTATTTCGCCATAGGAAATAATGGTTGTTTGTCAGCTACAACCTTGGTAAGAACGTAATTCCTTGAACAACCACATTATTACTTTCATTATCCCAAGAGACAGGAAAATACATCTGTATAAAGTAATGTGTTAATATTAAAATGAACACGTAAATCGTAAGAGTAGTTAGATCATATTTGTAAACAACTCCTCTCATGTGAAAATTATAACTTTTGTATGCACAACTTTCTACGACTTACGAAAGCAAACTGACATTTTCCACACTCAGAAAACAACAATCATGTATGTTTTTGACGTACTTTCTCACACATATTGCATAACAAACGCGTGGATCAGAAAAACACGGTATATTGAAATACGATAAAACGGCCTTCAGGTTACGTTTTGCAATTTACAAATTTCTTATGCGCAACCAGTTATCACGCTGGTCATTTAGACAGATGTAGTAAACTGCAACGGAAACCTGATACCCGCCAACTTTCCTTCTCATTATCACAAAGAGAAACATCGTTTCTTTTACTGTATTGTGTCAATTGCTGCAGGTCCTCAGCAGGTCAATTTTGTGTCGTGCATTTATAAGGTCAACGCCCTAAGTGAGTGATCCCCCAGAAACCACTTCAAAAAGTCACGCGTATTATCACCTTCCTGTATGGATCTTGCGGATCGTTTAATTGAGAATACGATGGCCGCATTAATAGCTATAACTCAATTAATTCTGCATAATCAGTTACGCCCAGGCTGGCATTCGTAAACAGGGCGATTCGACGGATCTGATAAAAAACGAACCTTGCACGGATTATAAAACCATTCAAAATAATAGGTTATTGAAAAAACACGGTGAAAATTTCCGGAAACAAGTTCTTAGCTCAAGGTTGTAACTTCCGTCCGTGTGAGCGCACTTGTCTCCAAAGCAGCACGAAAATGTCACAGATGTCAACGTAATTCTGTTATAGTATTAATTGAAAAATTGATCTAATTTTAAAGTTGTTAATTGATAGTATTGAAATGAATACGGGGGATATTAATAATTTTATAATGTAATGAAGCATAGTTAGCAATATAAACTATATTAATTGTTAACATTTATTTATTATTAATGAACACAGATTGCATACAGTTTTAATTTGAATAGCCGGCCTATCATTATAATAAACACATCTATAATTTACAAATAATTATTTTTCTTTCAACTAACAATTTTTTATCTCTATACTCAGGGTCGTATTCATATGGGCCTTCTTAAAGAACAAAATATTTCACACAAAATCTACCCGGATCTGGCAGTATAGGAAATCAGCAAAAAGTTACAGGGGTAATTACCGTATCAGCACAACGGACCTTCTAGCGTCTTCCTAGTTGCAATTTCCTCCTATGTGGGTCGCACTCGACCACGCCTCAGAGCCGCCAATGCTATGTCCCTGATTTTGGACAGTTTCCAGTCTTCACCTCGTCTCCTCAGACTATCTGTCCAACAATGTGATAATCTGCATTCATCTTTCTCACAATCTGCCACTAATATCATCTTATCAACTGCTCTCGTCTCCTCAATCTCGTTTACCTAATTTTCATTAAATACCTGAAATCTCTCTGCAAGGTTCTTTAATATCTCTTCCTCACTTCTTAAATTCATATCCCTAAGGTGCCAGGGATGAATATTAACCAATAAGATTTATTGTTACTCTTCTCTGGGTTTTTGGGGAAAATCCACGCTTACTTCCCAGCCTCCTCCGTCTGCACATTCCAGCGGTCGCGGGACAATCCCCGCTGGCGTCCGAATTTTTTTTAATATCATTATTTATTAGCAATCAGAATGCAATTCTATAAGCTAAAATGCTGGCAGTTAATAATAATAACATTTACAGGGAGATATCCAATGATATCACCTGTATGATTGAAATAAACAATGAATAATTTAACTTAAAATAGTTTACTAGGCCACACCTCTTTAAGTCTTTTATTTACGACTGGTTCAAGGAGTATGTTTAGAAGTGGGTTGGGATTATTGTCCAAAACTGCGTGATGTTTGATCGTTTTCTTATAGATGACTTCTTGTACCGTAGGAACATATAAATCTGTTGCAATGTGTGGTTCGTAATGTACCATGGGGCGTTTGCAATTTGCCGGAGGATCTTGGATTGGCATCTTTGAATAATTGTTATATTTGATTTTGATGCACATCCCCATACCTCCATCACATATGTCCATATTGGCCTAATTACAGATTTGTTTATCAGGATTTTATTGTCCATAGATAACCGTTATTTTATTCATATGAGCCATAATAGTTCTCTTGTATAGTTCTCTTTTTAACTTTATGATTTTTCCAATTCAATTTAGAAATATTTTACTGTTTTGTGTTTGTGGAATGTATACATTATTTATTGTGACAGTGGGGCAAGTTTTTTCAGGAGACTGAATGTGATATGTGCATATTTATTCTCGTTCACTTTTATTTTCCATTTTTTTAGCGTCCAAATGTCTGGGTTTTATAACCTCTGGCTCAAATACTGTCTCCTTTCTTTTGACTCCGCGTCGCCGAAATCCGAGAAGATGTATTAGACTGTTAAAGCATGTTAAGTTGACTTTAAAAATAACTAAATTTCAACATTGTACGTTTGGAAATACATGAATCGTATTCGGTTGGACAGAGAGAAAGAATTCTGCTTTCAGAGATATTATGACGTCAATAAGACTAAGATTTTTCAAGTAAAGGGGTAAGGATATATTTGGAGAAGGAAACAATGGTCTAGAGAATTTTCTACTGTTTTGGAAAGAAGGAGTTACGGAGAATGCAAAAAGCAGTTTGAAGATGTTCCAACTGAAGCTGCCTGTATCGTGTGCGTCAGAAACATTGAAGTTAGTAATTTGTGTATATTTTCCCGCCAAATTAAAGCATAATTAGTGCTAGTTAGCCGGCGACGCTAATTATACATAATCGTTGTTCCAAGTAGGCCTTCGGCAATTAATGTTTCACGTTTCTTGTATACATCTTTAACAATGTATATCATAGGCTACTATATCAAATATACGTCAATCTTTAATACTATTCTCCATTATATTAAAAAATCCAACAGGATGATATTTTACGTTGAATACTTTCGAAAGCGAAAGAACGCTTCAAGGTCATTAAGTAACGGCAGTAAAGTATTAGAGTTTATTGGCAATAACATTCTGCAACCAGTGATTCAAACAACATTCGATCTTGCATTGTAAAAGAACTTGAATTAGAATATGCTGTGATTAAATGTTAATATATCATAAATAAGTGGAAATAACAAAAGTGAACTTGCATTGCAACTGGCGTAAGTGATGTAGCACAACTGAAAAAATGTTTGTCTACTATAACAAAGTTAAAATTAGTCCTTGTCAATATTTATAACAGACTGGCGTAATAACAACAAAGATAGTGCAAATTAAAGAATAACCAAGCGATTATCAACCATAAATATTGACTTGGACCACTAGTGTTGGCTAAATTACTTTTTTTATCTTAAGGTTTAAATTCTTGTTCAAAATTTTCATAATTGTCTGTTGTACGAGTTGTTAACTCTTGAATATTATTTATTCCTTACAGGTGTTTAATTGTTGTTATACAACAACGGTAAGTACGAATTAACGAGGAAATCTGAGAATAACAAAATAAGTATTGGCTCATCAAAATTATCTGATAAACAACGATACTCGTGAAAATTGGATGATTACACAAGTATTGAAAAGTATACAGAACTTAATAAGACGAATGTGGTAAGACATAATACTATAATAATCAAGCAGTTGACAGGAGTTTTTGTTACTGAGATGATTAGTGTGTTGCTGTGGTATTCAGTCCTAAGACTGGTCTGATGCAACCCTCCATGCTTACCTACCTTGCGCAAGCCTTTTCATTTCCTTATAACTAGCACATCTAACATCCTCCCCTAATCTACTTATCGTATTCCATCCGTTGTCTCCCTCTTCTGTTCTTACCCCACACACTTTCCTCCAATGCTTATTTTACAAGACCTCCGTGTCTTGAAACGTGTCCAATTAATCTATCCCTTCTCTTAGTCAACGTCCTCCATATTGATCGCTTTTCTATTCTGTACAGAACTTCCTCAGTTGTGATTCTATCCACCCACCTGATTTTCAGCATTCGCCTATAGCACCACATTTCAAAGGCTTCTATTATTTTCCTTTCCCCAACTCCTATCGTCCACGTTTCGCACCCATATAACACCACGCTCCATACGAACATTTTTAGGAACGATTTCCTAATATTTACACTTATATTACCCGTAAGTAAATCCCTCTTTTTCGCGAAAGCCTTCCTTGCCTGTGCTATCCTACTCTTTTACCATCCCTAGTTATTACGCTTCCCAAGTAGCAGAATTCCTTAACTTCCGTCAAAATATCCCTTCCTAACCTAACACCCTTTGTTATTCCTCTGTTTCCCATTCTACACTCCATTACCTTGGTTTTCCTTCTATTAATCCTAATATTGAACTTTTTCTCCAGGACTATGTTCATACCATTTATTATGGTTTCCAAGTCTTCTTCTGATTCTTCTAATATTACAACATCGTTGGAAAAGCGTAAGGTTTTTATTTCTTCTCCTTGCAGTATTATTTCTTTTCCATATTCCGTTTCCAGATTCTTCATCGCCTGTTCTATAATAAGTTGAACAGTATGGGCGATAGACTGTATCCTTGTCTTACTCCTTTCTTGATTACGGCTTTCTTTTCTTGGTCTGCTATTCTAATTACTTCTGCCTGTTTTCTGTAAAGGTTATGTATTAGCCTCCTTTCTCGATATTTTATTCTAGTTGTCTTCAAAATCCTTAATAACGTGTTCCACTTCACATTATGAAACGCTTTTTCTAAATCTACAAATGCCATGTTTTGCCGGTTTTTTCGTATCCTGTCTTTTAAAATTAATCGCAAAGTCAATATAGCTTCTTTTGTCCCTACATTCTTCCTAAAACGAAACTGATCTTTTCCTAACTCGCATTCTATTTGACGTTCCATTCTCCTACATACTATTTTCGTTAATACTTTGCATGCATGAGATACTAAACTAATTGTTCCGTGCTGTTCGCATCTATCAGCCGCAGCCTCCTTCGGTATGGGTATAATTATGTTATTACTAAAATCTTCTGGGATTCTTCCTGTTTCGTATATTTCGCAAAATATCCTGAACAGTCATGATACTGCTTCTTCGCCCGATGCTCTTATCAACTCTGCTGGAATGTTATCAATTCCTGGCGCTTTACCATAACTCAAGTCTTTTAACGCCCTATCAAACTCTGACCTTAAAATTTTGTTCCCCAACTCTTCGTCATCCAACGCCTCTTCTTCTTCTATTACTGACTGATCTAGACTACATGATTGGTAAGATAATGTTAGTACTTAAAAATTGGAAATATAGGTTCTTCGACGTTAGAGATATACAACAGATTAAATAATGAATAATATGTATACGTGCGTGTAATTACTAACCACATACTAATTCAGTGATAAAATGCAATTCAGAAATGCCACATACTGAAAATGAGATATCTTATCAGACGCAACTTGACCTAACAAAGAAAAATGGGGCAAAATCTCCATTTATCAACGTAGTTTTCTTTTAGTTCGATACACGTTTCCCATGCGATATTCAATATACTCGGTAATCTGTTTAAAGAGAGCACCATCGAGATCCTTAAAATAGCCATCGACCGCAGACTGCCGCTTCTACTTTATTCTATGTTCTGTGACTGTGACTAACCAGTGATCGCTTTTGCCTCAAATGTTTTTTACCAATTTTTCCTATCCTTTCTTGACCCAAGAATAGAATTTCTTCATTAATAATCTAATTTCTATCTCTAATTTTCTGAAATTACCCTCCATTTTCAATATTTCCATCTCAAATTTTTATCTAAAAAGATGGAAAAATTCTCCTAACTTATCCCATTTTTTATCACAAATACTTCTCCTACTTTTCATTGTAATTATATTTTTCAGTACCTCTAATTGTCGCAATAACTGATAGCCCGAGTTATAAATAACTTAATCAATGGCATCTCTATATATTTTTCACAGTGTCGATTTCTCTATCTCAATTCGATTAGTTTTCTACGCAATTTATCTGTCATTATTGAGATATTTCCAGAATCTTCCAACATAGACTCCGCCCTATTCAGACTGCAGCGCCCTCAATTTGTTCCTTTCTTAACCTTATTTTAATTATCGAAACATCTTTTTATACCAACCGACGTAGAAACCTATTTCATAACTTACTGTCTAATTTTCTTTCTTTGAATTCGTTCCATTCCCTTATTATTTGCATTTTCATAAGTTATCATCCCCTCTACTTTTTTTACCCCACTAATCCGTCTTGAAGCGCCTGAGGGGAGAGACGATTGTCGCTGCGTTCCAGATATTAACGCGGGTCCGAGTTTGACTTGGGTATAATGTCACGACGTCTGCACCTAGCCCGAGGAAAGTCCACACACACGTCGGGTTTGTTAGCTAAGTTTAGCGCTAAGCGCCCGAGCCCACGCCCGTGCTATCTGCGACAGCGCCTTGCATCCAGCGAGATCTCCGAGGGGTAGCAGCCACCATAGAATCATCACCGGCCTATCCAGAATCTAGCCGGGTACTCCAGGATTTTCAACACCCACGCTTGAGACGACTCAGGCGATTTCTTGGGAAGCTGCACCACTGCAAATCAGGTGAACTTGTTCCTGAACCTTTTCTGAATTTGAAATTTGCTGACCAATTGGGTACATTTTCGTTAAGTCAGCCGTGGTCAACGCGTATACCGCCCTCAGCCGGATACGACTATTGGCAGCGATCAGCTGTTCGACCATGAAGGGTGTAAATAGTAACACCATTTTATTATTACTTTTAACTTAGACTATTGCGCACATATTATTGTAATTTAAACCGCACTTCACAATTTCTTATATCACGTGCGAGAGAAGAGCGTATTTCTAAAGAACATTACATTTACGATAATTTCTCTCTCGTTCAAGATTCTCATTTTATGTAAATATTATTTAAGTTATTTTGTGGCATGTTAAATTCTTATCACTGTATATAAAGTGTTTTTTTCCCTCTTCATCAGTAATTTTTCATTGTGTAAAGTTAATAGAAGAACAAGGTCCCTACTTTCATATTGTATCATTTTTACGTATCCAATTTAGTGTTAATAAATTTGTTATTTGTGTTGTTGAATTCTATTATTTTCTCGCAGCAAGCCTCTAAGTGTTTCCTGACCAATTGTTCGAATTCGGAACTTGGAAGGAGAATTGCCTGTGGGAGTTTCTCTCACAGGCGCGTCTCCCCAGATTTACTGCGGGGCTCACCTGACTATGTCAGGAATGCCTAATACTCGCTCTGGTTTTTATTTTAAAGTTCTCACATGCCGAGACGCCTTCACCTATTTTTAGAGGTACATACTGTATGTACTGGGGTCGAAGACCTTGGGCATAAGGCAAGAGTTGTCCGCTGATCCCATTGGATCAGTCGGTCAGCTGCCTCATAAAACTGGTGGAGACACTGAGAAGGGAATGCTACGATCCAACAGCAAACTAGTCTCCCGTCATTCGGAAGGGCGTGAGAATAGTACCCAATGCTATACCTACCTGATGCAGGTTTTCTGGGTTTTACGCTGCATCTCTGTAGGTGAATCAACGGGTAGGATCTCTAAACTATAGCCCGGGGGTCCTAGTCAACCCTTGGCTACCTTGCTCTACCCTCCACACACCCCCTTTTCAATTTCCTGTTTCAGGATCATCCTCGTGTAACCTGTTACCTACCTCCCAAATAATTCATTCAATCCGGTTGTTACTTTTAACGATTTATGGTCGGCGTGTAATATCCGTCGACCCAGTGTTAAAGGTCACTGTGCCCTGTCCTAAAAAAGGGTAAAAACTTTAATTACGTTACACTTTTGAAACACACTCCAGTTCATTAATAATATTTATTATATCAGAAGGGTTAAGTGAACTGTATTTCATACCATCATTTTTTTGATCAGATTATTAATGACAATAATTTGCCAAACGTTAGTTGAGACGTTTTCTGGTAATTTATCGTCTGAGGAACGAAAAAGAAGTAGAAAGGAAAGAGGGGAATATTGAATTCAGTGTTTCTTTTAAAAAAAACATTTCATGGCTTAAATGTAGCCGGAGCTACTGAACGATGGTTTTGTTAGTAGCTCATAAATTCCCTTAGCGCTGATGGAAATATACCGACCCGTACTACCTGCCTCCCACGACCTCGTTCCACTTTTACAACAAACAATGCTCAGGGAACTGATCATCGTTTTCATCAAGACATGTGTTGTATAATGCCTAAGCATAGGGAGGATACTGATTTGTATTGCAAACGAATACATAAATAAAAAGAACATCGAATCATACATTTAGTGTGTCAAGGCCGAAGAATACAGATTATATACGCGTTTAGTGACGAAAATCGTATCTGAGAATTTAAAAAAACAATTTATTGCCAGTTTCGCGTAAGTGTGGTTTAGAAATTCAATGAATTTGCGTTTCAATTCTACTCGAGAGACTTAATATGATGGTTTTGTACATCTCGTACTTATATTTCCTGTTTTATTGGTGTATTTTATTATTTATATTCTTGGTAGGAGGCATCAGAAGAAAATGAATGTCCTTTTCAGTCTTCTTCAAAATGTTTTGTTTAGTCATTGGTTGTAATGAATTAATGTTGTTGGTCGCTTGGGAAAGGCCATGCCTTCCATCAGCGCCATATATAAGTTACAGTGTATATATATATATATATATATATATATATATATTATAACATGAAAGGAATTCCTAATATTAACACAGGAAAATAAATCTGAAACACGAAGTGGTGCCGGAAATGCATAATTACAGTTATCCAAACTTCCGTATCTAATTCAGTTTGTATGAAGCTCGAGCGTATCTGATGACGTGTTCAAATTGACCTTTTAACACTGTAATTATGCATTTCTGGACCTATGTTTTAATATACTTTTTTTCTCTCTCAATATTTGAGGAATCCATTCCAGAAATTTTGTCGTCGAGTTCTATTACACCATATGTTTGTTTAAAAAGTGGTGGGAATTATCGTTTTCTGGAAAGAATTTTATTTTTGCCCACATTATTGTTATTGCCTTCAAAGTAGCAACCATTACATATATTAGAGCACTTCTTTGTGATAGCGTTAGGGTTTTCAACGATGAGCTTTTAATTTCATTGTGCAGATGTCTTTAAGGTCCCCTTTACTTCTGACGCCATAAAATGTTCATATGGGGCCACGTCTGACGTGTATGGGGCTTACGGTAACATTATCATGTTGAAGAAAAGAAAATATTTCACGGTATGTGCAAAATGATACGCAAACGTCATCAGCGACTTCTCTGGTTGTGATTCGGCGATCGTTCAAACCATTTCTGTCTTGTCTTTCAACAATTTCATCGATTATTGATGTGCTGGGGCGTTATTCATCTAGAACGTCTTCACAGCCTTCTTCGGAACGCTTCTAACCACTCGTAAACCCTTCTTTAATCATAACAGACTCCACAAAAGGAATTCTACAGAAAAATAAATCCAAATTCCCTTTTACATTTTTTAAAGAAATAAATAATTGCTGACACATGTAACCGTTTTAATAACTGACAACAGGCTAAATATCTTATTAGGCTCACAATGAATAGATACCAACACAACAGAAAATCGCGCGATTCGTATTAAAACAACCGGGGAAAAAATCGCCGTTACTTTTTCAATACCCCTGGTACATAAGTTATATTGCGTTGAAATAATGCACTGCTTCACTTGGTCCTATAAAGAATTCTCATAACACTAATTTTTATTTATGATAGCTTCAATTATTTACAAACTCGTGGACATATATAGTAGGAAATTATGTTTTGCACTAACATGTTTATGACTCAAAATGTCATCGTTTCAATTTCTTTTCTGTGCTATTAAAGGGTAGAAGCCTGTTAACACAAAATATAGATTGTATATAATTATTGAGTAAGAAGTAAACCAAGGGGAACTTAATTATATAAAATTTATACTTTTACTGGAACTTCCATTGAATTATAAACTGTGATATTAGAGTGTGGTCTAGTGGTTGGCGTTGCTGCCTCACAACCCAGCCGTCCTAGATTCGAATCCTGGCATTGGCATGGATGTTTGTGCCATCATGGTCGCGAAGTCCGGGATTAAGACTGCTGGAGAATTGATACGCTGACCACGTGTCGCTTCAAATTTGGAATGTGTCACGCAAGGTGATAGTCCGCAGTCCCCCCTGTAGGCCCAGGCCCTCAATGGGCTGTAGAGCCGAAAAATAAGATTAGAGTGTTATATTTACTAATGCTGTTAAACTTAAAAGTTATTTATCAATTGATATAAGCTGTCGTGAGTAGGATTCTTTTCAGCTTAGTTGATCGGGAACAAGTTGTTTGTAAAAGTGACCTTGTTGCATTTGTACGCAAGCATTATTATCACTTTCTGAGTTTGCAAAAAGAATTCCGTCAACGTAGCTTTGCTGCGTTATTTCACTAGAACCGCTTTGCATCGACCAGGTTAATTGTCACTATTACTTTACACACAGAAATTATATTTTGAGTGTACGACATTTACATTTATATTCTTACTTTCATCCTTAATTTTGTTTACAGTCGTATCAACTGCTAATAGTCGCTAGCGACTTAATACGAATCAGGGAACTCATTTATATTTAGGGGTTTCACATAACGAAAACTCTGCGAGAATTCGATCCCGAGACCCCTGTGATTCCAGGCAGCAATGCTGACCCCTACACCTCAGGAGGTCGGCTTTCATTCTCAATTATTATCCATAGTTTATGATTTATGATTGAATGAGCATTCAATATGAAGCACTTCATATTTCTCGATTCTCATTAACTATCAGTATTAATATAGGTGAGTTTGCATTGCTGTTCATATTCGAAGAAACCTCCTTAAAACGCGAACTTCATTTTCTACCGACGAAAGTTTATTTGCGAGTTCGAAAGAAAGTAAGCAGTACTCGTTTATATTTGACCAGTTTTCATTTCTGTATTTTGCTTGTGTGACGTCGAGCTTAAGTAAAGCTCCTCGCTAAGTGCGCACATGTTTCTCGGTGACGGTGACGAAGCAGAAGAGAAAAACTGCGTTCCCAAGAAAATAACACTGGGAAGGACCGCGGTAATTGACACTGTCGAGTCTTAATTATTGTTGCCAGTAGTATCAACAACAGCGAATAAATTAAACGTTTGGCGTTGTTGCTTCGTAAGTTGTATTAATTGACCAAAACTAACGGAATGCCTGTAGCGAACTGCGGGATAACACTCAATAACGGTTTTCCACCATAAGCCTGGCAGAAATGTAACAATTTTTTAAAGTTAATTTATTTCTCAACAGTCTCCACCCATAGCTATACACTTAGCCCCGAGAGTTTTCAATTTTTTTAACCCATCACAAAAAAAATAAACTTTGTCAAACTCTACAAAATACTCTGTTACAGTCTCGATCACTTCCTCATTTCATGAAAGTTTCTTCCTACCAAGCCAAATTTTAAGGTTTGGGAACAAGAAGAAGTCACTTGTAATACGTCTACTGAATAGGGTGGTTAATAAACGAATTGTAATTTCAACTCGTACACTTGGGCCACTGAGACTGCTGGTCTGTGTGCTGGGGCACTGTCGTGATGAAGCAGCACTTCCTTGCGCGCCAATATTGGTCGTTTCTCAAAGCACACGTTTCAAACGATTCAACAGAGCAGCATAATGGTGTCCAGTTATGGTAATGCCCTTATCATACCATGAAGCATTGGCCATAACCTTTCCAGCTGACGGTTTTCACCTTTCTTGGTGCACTTTCACCAGATTTTGTATATTTTTTAGATTATTTTGGGTGATTGAAGTGTAGTGACGGATCAAAGTTTCATCGAATATGTACAAAACGTCTTGTGGGTTATACCTAAACATTTCTTGACTCTGCTTTGAAATATTTTTCAAAATTATTTTTTATGCAATGTCAACAGTCGCGGCACCCATCGTGCACAAAGCTTTTTCATGGCCAGTTATTCATGGAGGATACAATGCACTCGTTCAGATGGGATACCTCACACACATTTAGTCTATGATCGTCCATTATGATATTGTGAACTTATTCAATGCTTTCCTGAGTGGGAACCTGAATTGGATGGCCAGAGCGAGTTTCATTTTCTGTCCTTCTTCGTCCTCGTTTAAACTCATTATTCCAGAAGTAAAAGGTCTTTAATTCTGGTACAGAGTCCGCATGAACTTTACCCAATTCGGTTTATATATGTTCAGCTGTCCAGCCCTTCAAATGAAAGTGTTTAATGTCAGTTTGAAATTAGTGTCCGCCTGACTAACAGTACAGAAAGCTGCAATGGTGTGCGTTTGCGCCCCACAAATATATTTATATGAAAAACAATTTCCCCATAACTTTTATTAATTTTATATATGTATATAGATGATAGTTATTAGGAAGCGGGTTAGGCTGCTTGCCAGGCCAACGGCAAGCAAGTAATGATCGCGTTTGCTTAATATTCAATTAATAACAATTGATGGTATCGATAGCCAGAAAGAGAAACGCAAATCAGTACCAATTGAGGAATGGCAGGACTGGGACAAAGGACTGAGGTTGAGACTAGCAAACATCCCGTTGCAATAAACATGTGTCATCCCCGGAAGAAAGGAACACATGCCATCAAAAACAACGTCACGTCTCGGAGTAAGCGAAACACACCGCGCCAGGCAAACGAAGGCTGTGGACGCAACATAATGTCAATTATATCAGTAATGCCATTACAGGGCATTATAATATTACTACTAGTAGTGGAAGAAACAGTAATTCCATTAAAGGGTATTCCAATATTATTATTAGTGGAGAAAATTTAGTTTCAACAGCTGATTGTACGAGTATCGACGCAGAGAAGACAGCGAGACAACCTGACCGAAGAAGACATGTATCATCACCAGCTCCTGATCTCCAACGGTGATGTGCCCGATTTATGTTTCTCGCCCCTGGATTATTTGAGTAATAGTAAATTTTCGATGCCAAGCTTTGCTTGTACTCACATAAGCCTATTATAGATACTCTCGCTCTGCGGTGAGTTTGGTAAGCAGCCGGCCCAAAATTTAATGATGTTTGTAAATTAATGGTTTTTTATATAACTAGTTCAAATTGATTAAATTTAATTAATAAAAATTGTTTCTTTCTCTTTATAACATTGAAATTTTTATCATTAATAATTAAGAACCCCAGTCACCACACTGCCAAGAATAAACTACGACTGTCAGATGTTTAAAACGTTTATCAATATCTTTGAAAGGATCAAGTTGACCAAAAATGGCGGGAAAGTGAAAAATTTACCAGCCTTATTGAATGATCCTCGTAAACGCATTAATAGTTATCGTAGTGTGGTGTATTATACGAAATTCCCTTCAACACCAATTTATCGTAAAAATGACATTGGGACATTCAAATAATATTAACTGTCAATTAAATGTGCCACTATCATCGAGTTTCAAATTGAACAGACATTTTATTGGTCAGTTATTCAGCTGAATAAAGTTCTAAATTTGATATGCAACCTTAATTCTGTCGAAGTATGCGGGGCTACAGGAAAATCAAATCAATGGCCGAGAACCATCAACGGCTGCTAAATACGAGGGTGGTTCAATAAGTACTCTCTCCTTAAATACGTTAGTTATGTGAAACTTTTGATTTTGGCCATATTCTTACCCAATCTATTACAGAACAACTAAGTCAACAGTTTTCAGCACTGCACACTTACAAAATGGCTGACATTGGCGTACGTATTAGACAGCGTTCTTTAATTGAATTCTTAAATACGTAAGGTGAATCATCTATTCACATTCGTAAAAGTCTGAGAAATGTGTATGGTGAAGCAACAGTGGATGAAAGCACTGTTCGGCGAAGAATTCGTCGCCGTAACAAAGCTGAAATGCAAATACCGTTGCCTGATGAAAAGCGAAGCTGTAGGCCGGTTACTGCAGTGACTCTACGCAACATTCAGCGAGTGGATGATCTTATTACAAAGGATCATCTGGTAATTAATTGTATCTCACTCTCTCCATCAACTCAGGCGATTATTAAACAACTGGGATACTCCAAAAATGAGGAGGATGTGAAAACATCCATATGTCGATGGATTAGGAAGCAAGACCACACTTTTTACCGCAGTGGAATATATGGCGTTGTTTAAAGGTGAACAAAAGCCGGAGAAAATGACGAAGACTAAATTGAACAATGAAAGTTTAATAATTAATGTTGATGGCTTAGGCTGTGTTAATTGCATATTGTATATTGACAAATAAAACATAAAAAATAGGAGGCATTTTTATTAAACCACCACCTTATATAAAAGCTTAACGTTTAATCAAAATATTAAATATAGGCCTGTAAATTTCAATTTCAAGAGAGTATTTTTTATCTTGAAGAGCCGAGAGCAGTTCTAAATTGAACACAGACCTTTAAGAAAGATAATAGAATGACACTCCACTCAAATTATGCATAGTATTTTATAGTTACCCTGCCGTCTTATTCGATCCTATACGAAAATATTACACATTTCAATGAAAATCAGAGGTGAAAGCAATCTATTGAAGGTATAAGCGAAAAAATCATTCTCCACATAGACATATAGGAGTTTGTCATTTCATAAATATTAACGTTTGAAGTATATATATATATATATATATATATATATATATATATAGTGACTGGGCAGTGATCAACATTCATCCCTTGTTTCTTTGGCAATTTTTCCTATCCTTTCTTGACCTAAGAATAGAAATTTCTTCACTAATAATCGAATTTCTATCTCTAATTTTATTATTTACCCTATATTTTCAATATTTCTTCTCCGAATTATTTTCTCAATTTTCTCATGTTCATCGCATATCTTGAATATTTCTCCTACTTTCATTTTAATTATATTTTGAGTACATCTAATTGTCACGATGAAAAGATGGCCAGGGTTACAGATAACTTTATCAATGGCATCTTTATTTTTTTTACATTGTCGATTTTTCTATACCAAGAATGAAATCTTATTATTTTTATTAGCAGTTGATCTTTAATTATTGAGATCTCTCAAGAGTCTTCCGACATAGGCTCCGCCAATTTTCGACTGCAACGTCCTCAATTTATTTATTTTCTAACGTTATTTTAATTATCTAACTTTTATACATAGAAAATTATTCCATAATTTACTACCTAATTCACTTTCTATGATTATTTCTGTTTTCTTGGAAATTGCATTTTTAGATGTTAAATCATCCGCTCTGCTTTTTATCCCCCACCATTTTTCATCCGAGGACATCATTCCTCGGACCGAAAAACGAAATTTCATCTCGAAGCATCGAAAAGACAGGACGTATTTTTTGCGTTCCCCTGAGCTAGTAAAAAATGGACTTATAAAATACTCGCGAAGTCTATATATAGTCCGAAGACTTTTAGTCTAACTTAATAAATTTTCGGACTATTGGCATTTTTCTGCAAATTGCAGTTTATTATGAATTATATATTGTTTTGACATTAATTTTACGTTTCGACAAACTTGAATTGGCCACACAGGATGGGAAGCAAACACACTTAAAAATATTATAATCTATGTTTGAGAAAATTGGAAAAAGAGGAAGCGATTAAATGAACATACACGTTTTTAAATAGGAATGATGTAACCAGACTCGTAAACTGTTTGCATTTCAAAGTTGAACACAGTTGTGCTTTTATCCCGTGTTTGTTTATTAGCGAGCGTCAGACAAGAAGTGCGTAATCCAAGTGCTCAGATCTGGGTTCGGCTAAAGTAGTTCCTCTGCCCTGAGCAGCATTTTCGAATCCCCTCCCCCCTCATTCCACAGACGTAGGAGTGTAATGTATACTGATACCGCGTGAACGGCAGTAGAATGACTTCTGTCACATATTGGCCAATATAATGTCGAACTCTATATTTTCTTACACGTAATTACACAAATTTTACCGAGAGTTAATTGTATCATATGTTATAATAATTTACCTGTTTAATTACCCATTAACAACTATACATAAATAGTTCTTCCCTGTTTTGATAAAAATCAGTACAAACGTATTCACTTGTTAAAAAATTATAGTACCGGTGTTATTTTTAAATATTGCAATAAATTAAATTTTATTGAAAATAATATAGATAAAATTAATAATTTTGATAAACAAAATGTTAAATACCAAATTAACTTCATTTATTGTAATTCCTGCTACAGTTTATTGGTCAAACTAAACCCCCATTAATGAACACAAAATATTTTAAAATGTAATATACAAAGTTATGCAGTCCTGTAGAAGCATATATATATATATATATATATATATATATAAACAACTATAAAATTTATTGACAAAATATTAAAATTTTTAGATGTTAAACGAAATCTTTATTCAAGACTGATGAGTGAGATGCTTCACATCAGATCTAATATTTGTCTACTAATGTTAAAAATAATACATGCAATTTAAATAAAATTTGTGTTCCTTTGCTTAGTGTTTCACTCATTGCCAGATTTTTCCATTGTCATCCTGTACACTAAAAGACTCTCTTGACATATAAATAAAATAATTAATTAATCTGACTTCATATATTAAATGAATTACAAAGAATTGCTCCTATGAATTGTCGTTTGTAACGATTACTTCGGCTTCTTCGCTTTGTTGTAATTTCTTGTTCCGGTAATAATTTTCCATTTCATAGAAGAATTGCATTATACGTATTACATTGTAAATATTTATTTTGTTTCTTTAGTTCACACCAGATGAAGTTCCAAATCAGGAATGGGACGTCGAGTTATAACTACTATTAATAATTTACTATTTATTGACTTCCAAACAGTCAGTTACTGTTAGTGTTAAGAAAATGTAATAATTACGACCCATCTATTGGATTTATTTCGGTCATATGTCGATTTATCATTCATACCTTATTAGATAAAATAATCACTCGACTTCCAAAATACTGTAATAATATTTCCGTTCCCAAAGCAGATTAATGACGGAAATAATGTGCTGTAAGAATGGGTATGCGAGAGTTGAATGAGGTTTCATAAAAAAATCAAAATAGCTGAGTTGTTAAAAGACAAATTCCAATTTCCAACCTAAGATGTCAAATGATAGTAGTTTCACAATAGAAACCGCTCATCTTTCCCGTGTTCACCTACGTCAGCAATCGACGTCGCGCAAACAATTGCGTCCGGCTGTCTTTACCAACAGTCGGACTAAACATGTTACATTATCCCCGCCCCCAATGATTAAAGAAATTGGGTAGCAATTTTTAACGTGTCAAATCATACACACAAACAGACATTCAAAATTCCCTTGCTGACTAGCACCCTTAATAATAATTACAAAAGTCTTTACAAAATTTCACTTACAAACTAATTACAAAATTTATGATACATCAGTCACTCCTTCATCACCATAAAAACCAATTATTTACACAATTCAAAGTTATTCAAATTACATCATTAATCATTAATGAATCATTAATTCTAGCTACACACATGTAATTTCTAAACAAACACTTCTTTTACCATTTACATTTTTAATTTTCAACCATACACTTCCTCATATGCGCTGTTCGGTTTTCTTTGACCTAAATGGAAATCATTTTAATATGTGACATGTACATCTATTGACAGTCAGCTGGTTTTGACACACAGCTGTTTGCTGCTCATCATGACATTACATAATTCAAAATTAAATCGCAAACGAATCCTTAACCCTAGTTATAAACTTGTGTGCAATCCAAACAACAAATTATTAAATCATTTATTTACAATCAGCTGTTCTTGACGTATATTACCTCTTCATTTCACATCTGAAAGAAAAGCTGTTTCTGACATTTCTCTACATTTTACAGTGTCTTCAACGGCATATCCCATTCGGTTTTTTTCTCCTGGATTGCATACCCATTCCAAGGTAATGGCCCAGTGTCGAAATGTCCGAACAGTGTTAATTTAATTTGACGCATATATTGCATATGGGTCGAATTGACACACGTGTACAATGAAATTGTTTTTAATAATGTAAACATATTGGTTAAATTGATTTCCGCATAACAGTAGATGGACTAAGAGTACTTTTATAAATCTGTAGTTTTAATATAAAGTTGGTTATGTTTTGATGAACGCGTTTATTGTACATACATCGTCCTGGATGAATTAATTTAAGTATTAGTAAACTATTGTTGACAAAAAATTTAGTTTGTTGTTGTGTCTAAGTCAGGACAAATAGTTTGCACCAAGTAATTGCAATAATGATTGCGTAATATTATTTAATTGAGGATATGATTCCGCCAGTTTGTATTCAGCCCACCTCTGCTGTTAACAATAAATAACGAGCTATACCGTTTCTGCTGTCACTTCACAGTTTTTTCCTCATAAAAATAATATTTTCAGGGTGAAATTTATCGTTGACCGCGTGTTTCCTAAGTTTTTTATTTCATACATAATAAGAGACGAAAGAAAACTTAACGTTAGCTGACAAGAGATTGCAGACATCTTTCAAATCAGTATTCTGTTTCATTCAAATCACTGAGACAAAAATACAAGATTGAAAAAGTTTCCATTCATTTGGAAAAAATTAAGCGTTGATGTCAAACTATCATAAAAGGAAAATCAGTTTCAGTAATTGACAATGTTCGAAAAGATATAGCCGATCTTTGCACTGTAAAGTATACGATTCATATCCCAATAATATCTCAAGCAAGTTAATTATGAAAAATGTTAGATTAATTAGGTCTCAGATGGAGATTAAAACCAAAATGAAACATTAAGTCTGCCATAAATATGTTATAGTTTTAAGAATCAAATAATATATATTTTTTCGAAACAACATTTGGCAGCACCAGCAAAAACATAATTTTACAATTTAAATACGGGAAGTTGTTGTACCACTGCATACATTAGGCCATGGAATAATACGTCAGTGTAAAATAATGCCAGATATAATTCAGCAATCTCAGTGAGCGTGGAAAAACAGTATCGTAGATTGTCCAACACATCCTGCCAAAAACGGAGTACTGAACGGTACTGCTCAAAATCCTCCACTCTTCGTCGTGTCACAGTCCTCGAGGATCTGGTTAATGGCTCTGGAAACTTTCTGGGGAATTTTTGTGACTCCTATCCAAATTAACAATCAGTGACGCTCTCCGTGTCCTCCACGCTTCGGGGAACATTCTCGAAGTATTCACAGATCACGACAATCTTTCAGGTTCGGTAAAACAAAACAAAATAATCTTTTATTGCGAAATTGACATTGGACAAGGTGTAATGTTACTTGAATACAGTTCTGTTCTGGAATACAAATCCGCAGCAATAGCCAATTAAAGGATAGGACGGCGAATCGAACTCTGGGCCTCTATTGACACGTGGTGACTTTTCCATCTGATCTTTCTCCGCCCATTGTGTTGTAAAGAGCGTAAGCTGGTCTATAATTTACTATATCACATTATTCACTGCGAAATTTTAGGCTTTAAATGAATAATGGATATTGTGTGTAAATTGAACAAACATAGAAGGAATTAATTCCAGAATTGAAATCCTTGCACCTATGATCAATATACACAATGTCCGTTCTTCACTGATTTTCTTATAAAAGTGCGAGAAACGTGATTAGTTAAATTTTAATTGTGTAGTAATGTTGAAACGGATCTGGTAGTCAAGCTGGACTAGCTTATTTGGTTAGAACCCTGTGCAATAAGCGGGAGGACCCTGGTTCAATTCCCGGGCCCGGTCGACATTTTTCCATTATCTTGTAAATTTAGTTTCAATTGAAGCAGTTTTTCTCTCTTTGAATTGAACAAATTTGGAATGAATTAATTCCAGAGCAGAAGAAAAGCTATATAGGCGACGGATACAAATATATTATGCTAGCCGGATACCCAGACAAGCCCGGGTTCTTTCATGTATTATCTTGGTACAGGATTTGTTCGACACTAATGTGATTTTATATTACTTAAGCGTATAGAGCGCGTTGTCAGACCACATTATCCCCAGGTTCTAAAAAAGATTTTATAAATTCTTAACAGAGGGAGATATATGTAACTGAACTATGTGAATCTCTTCTTAGTTACCATTTGTAGATGCTCATCATGATTTTAATACCAGTAAATTTTCTTTTTCAATTCCTACTCGTAAGTACGGTGATATCTCTCTGTTACGTCACCACTCACTACGCTACAATCTCAAGCCGTTTACATGATGCGCACTCAACCCAAAACCACCCACAAACATCAAAATAGTCTTTTAACCAAAACCACGGTTCAGAGAGTACATTTGAGTTCAAAGTAGTTAGTGATATTATATACTTCTATAAATTTCGTATTTTATGAACCACATATGGAGGGGTGATAATAATTAATACAGAAGATTTAATTGAACTACGTGAATCTCTTCTTATTTGCTATTTGAAGATACTAATCATTATTTCAATAGCAGTAATTTTATTTAATTCCTACTCGTAATTACGGAGATGTCTCACCACTAACTCCGCTACATCATCAAGCTGTTTACATGAAGAGCACTCAATCCAAAAGTGTGTTTTAAGCAACTTTGCAATTTTATTATCATGTCAAAAAAAATTAAAATACACACATAACCAAGTTTACTGTAAATTATCACTAATGCAAATGAAAATAATTCTATTAAAATATAATGATTAAAAAATTTAGGTTCGGTGTTATAAGTTTGTCTTAGGCAAATTAAATTTTAAATATGCCGTGGTTACTTAGAATGCAGAAAAAATCAAGGATTTCAGAAAATATTTTGTATTTATTATCATTATACTTCCATTTCTTCGCATTTTGGTTGAAACATTAAGTTTCAGTTCATAAAATAGGTTAATTTATAGAAGCTTATAATTTAAAAAAGTAGAAGTAACAATAACTAACTACTTTGAACCGTGGTTTCCTGACAAGGCTAAAGCCGAGCGTACCCGATGTGAGCCGAGCGTTTCACGAAGAGCGTTACTCAGGGCTTTTATATACAGGGATTCTGAAGCCAATGAATTGATGCTCTGATTTCATAATTTATAAGAACAAGAGCTAGAGCTCATAACAAACAGATTCAATTTAAGATCCCTAAAACCTAACCCGGTTGTCAATAAATAAAACCGAGTCGCGTAACCAATATATAGATGCAAATATATTATTTACTAGGAACCAAGTACGGAAAAGTGTTCCATGGAATACGAAAAGATGTTGGTAAATTAAATTGATTGTATGGATAGAGCAACGAGACCAAATAGACGTGAATGCAAAATGAAATTATTTTTTCGATTTATAGTACATTTTTAATGTACTATTAAAATGATTTATGTGGTGTCTGGAACAAATAAGCGTGTTTTTCTCACATACGATTATTTGTAATTGAATGTGTTTCGGACATACCTGTGGTTGGCGTCGCGTGCGCAGGCGTCGCCGTAGCCTGGATCACTGTCGGCTCCACGAGGCAACACTTCTGCCGCGCTGATTATTTGAATAAGAGCGCTGCTGCCTTGACGTAGCTGCGTGTTCTTGCACCGTGGAGGGGATTCCATTCTGCTCTGTCATGGTCAGTGAGGAAAGGTCATACGCTATAATGTAATTAGACTACTTAACAATGGTTCAATTTGATATGAAACCACTTTCAGGTTAATATTGGCACTGCGGCGTTGGTTCTTATACATATTTTTATTTTAGATATGTATCTTGCGTTATTAAAATTGATTCAATCATACAGCGCGAATTTATCTTCCTATCACACGGAACTTCTTTTTTAATGCATAAATTTACAGGAAAACCTTTGGCATTTCCCTGTTTCGCTCCTTAGCATAAGTTCCGGGAGGGATAACCAGTCACCGATATTTTAGAATTAGTAAAAATCGTTAATAAAACGAAAAAAGAGATATCCGTCCATGTCTTGAGGTAGTTTCCTTCTTAAACAGAATTAATTTTCATCTAGCTATTGTATATATAAATTTAGGGTCTACGCATGGTATCTCTTTCTCCAATTTTGCAGATTTTATGAGACTTAGAAATTTTTTCATTAACAACACTAAAAGCGGGGCGCACTAGGGAAATATTTACCACATCAAATGGATGCGTTTTTTTATGGATTTTAAATATGTTTGTTAAAATAGAAAAATTGTTAGTGAAACTATTTGCGGGATATTAAAAAGGCTTTAAATGTCGGTCCTTCCACGTGATTCACACGTTTATGATTTAACTACATAACTGCGCCAAGTAGCAATGACGCAAGTAATGAAGCAATTCTGATAGAACACAAACGAAAAGCTTTGAGATATTAATTAACACTTCAATGTATACGTTCTCGTCAATTCTGAAGACATGTAAGAGACATAAATAAAACTATGGAAAATAATGCACCGGTTTGTTAATGTTGAGGTTTCACGAGACGATAAGCCTTGTAGATTGTTCTTTGGCGGCTGCAAAGCCTAAAGTTTACAAATATTTGCCGCGGACAAATACAAAGTGACTACACGACAATCGTAAAATACGGTGTGGAATGCTTAGACGCTCACATGTGAAGGTTCTCTCTTTATTAGTTTGTTTAAAGCAGGGATTCTCGACGGGTGCCAGGTGGATCCCTTGGCGGTCGATGGAGGTTTGAAAAGAGTCTACAATATTCCCAGAGACATATTAAGGGTTGATTTTAAATTATTCTTTTTTACATTTCAGAAATTTGGAATAATTCTTAGGTACCAATTATTTATCAGAAATATTTGATTTATTTCTTGGTTCTGTAGTCCTTTAGGGCATTGGCTACTAAGACTACTGGGAAGTGCAGGCAAATTCCGAATTTAGAGCTGTACGTGGTCGGCGTTTCCCATGACCATGACCATGACGAACACACACATATTTGCCATGAGATTCATGTCAGGTGCCTCTGTGATGCCAGACGGTGACGCTGACCATTTAGTAGAATTATTTTCTGTATTTAAAAATGCATAAAATAAATTACAAAGCAAGAAACGACAACCGCGTTCAAACTCTAGCAGTTGAATTTCGATTACTCTCCAAAATTGATATTTTAAAAATATTTTTATTTGGAGTCTCATCAACTACTATGGTTATTAGCGACTACGGTAGGGGAACTCATTTTATCCAGTTTCACAATGAGAAAACATACACATGAACATACATGTCCATGCCAAAATTCAAATGCAGGACCTCTGTGATGCAAAGCACCGATACTACACCATAGGAAAATTTGATTTCAATTGAAAAGATTATCGATACTTTTAAAATTTATTTGATGCAACTTTCTGTTTTTATAAAATATGTACTTATTGTTGATGGCATTCAAAACACAATGACAACTTCAAACATTTGAAATTATAAATCAATGTTAGTTGTTCAAACAACCTGTCTAGGATTATTTCACCTAATATTGACTAAAGTAGAATTTACAAGCTAGTTGGAATAATAAAGACGTTCACAAATAATAGTGAAGTTATGTCATAATATCAGTAAAATATATTTATTGACTGTCCTACTTCTTATTTCAACGAGGCATAATTCAGTCGTGTTAATAATTTATTAAGAGAAACACATATCGATTAATAGCCGAGAATGCTGTGATCTAAAAAATATTAGAGAAAAGCATAAACCACAAAAAATGAATTGTTCAAATTTATGTTAGATGTATATGATTAGTGAGACAGAAAAATTGTTTAGAATATTTTGTGGCGAGCATTATCGCCCAAAAGGCAAGACAGCGTGTGCCGGGGGACGCACGCATTCTTGATTCTGCCGCCTTGGGCGGACAATAGGGACCCATGGTCAAGGGTAGCATGAGAGGTGGAGGTGGCGACAGTAGACCCAAGCGCGGGAGAAAGCTAAACACTAAACAAGAAAAAGGTTTGTGAACTCCAGAAGCTGGGGAGAACATTGTGAAGAAATACGCAAGGACACTAGAGTAGGCAGACAGTCCTTAGAGAGAGATTGCGGCGACACGTTAATTTGAGAACATCGCAAAACGCGGAGGAATGAAATTAATTTTAAATTCTGCCATCATCACGTGATCGACGTCGACGCCCAGACCCCCCTCTCGTTGCTGGCCACGTGGAATCCTTGAGTAACATTAAAATTTCGCCACTGGTGAGATCCACCTATTGTTATAGAATAATTTTCACATCCATTATTGGACCCAATGTTTCTTTTAAAAGTGATCTCTGTTAAGCTAGGTTTACACGGGCAGTGATGTTCGTCGAAGTTGGGTTGGCTGTGCACTGCCTACCGTTTACATCTTGGGCAGATAACTGCCCACTTCTTCACTGACAATTCATTACAAGTGCTGCCCTCACTATAGAACGGACAGAGAACTCTGGTGCGTGTTTATACTTCTCTGCTATTTTGTGGCAACTACAACCGGTAGGATTGTTGATGTTGCATAGTATCGATATATTGTTTATATCAAGTTGAATATTTTTCCCCTTTGTGTTTTCGCGTACGCATGATGTCCATAAACAGGAATTAATCACCTTGTATTTGTGATAGAATAGACGTAACGAGCAAGAGTTCGGGAAATTCTCACGAAAAAGTCAAACTCAGTATTACGCTACTGTACTATAGATACATAAAAATGAACACAGTTGTTTATTAATATTGTTTTATATTATTACTACAGAAATCAAGCAATAATTAAAACAGCGCCTGTATTTTGAAGCTGGTTTTCTGTGTTTAATTGGCTCGGTTTCTATTACTTGTTATTTTATTCCCCTTAAAGGTGTCAATTACTGAACAAAACGAAATGAATTAATTTTCATTGCGTGTGAAAGTAGTACGTATAGCAATACATCATTATTTGGCGTAGTTTTTTTTGCAGTTAAAGTTTGTGCCGTTCGAGGATGGACAATAATTCTTCTTGGAAAGTTAACCAAAAATTTATAGGCGATTAGATGCAACAAACGAATTCTATCCTAAATGCTTTCTGAACCAAAATTCTAACCGCTATTCACAACAAGGATTCACTTAGTCCAATCGCACACTATACCAAACTGCACGCGTATTGAAAACGCAAGATAAAAACTTTTTACCATCGCGCAATCGATAGTCAGCCCGGCCACACTCTTCACAATCGATAATTGACAACCGTAACTGCCATTAACTGGCCTCTCATGAGGGTAGCGTCTAGGTTGGTTGAGGGGGAACGTCAGTCATGACTGACATACTGTTGACACACTCCAAGAAAAGTGAGGCAGTGCTCTCAGTCAGCGATAGATTGGCAGTTGTCAGTGCAGCACTGACGTATGTTGACACGCCACTGACATCACTGCCCGTGTAAACCTAGCCCAAATCCCCCGAGAAAAAGAAAATGTTTAGACCTCAAATTAAACACCCTGTATATAATTTATTTTCATTGTATAATTAATAATAATAAATTTTGTTTTTTTCGTTTATTAAACTAAGTTTATTGAATTTAATCATATATTAAAATTCCTCGCATAATTAATAAATGGTAAAAATAATTCAATATAATTTATTTTCGTATGGTTAGTTACATTATTGTATTTACAACTGCAACTTGACTTGTGGCGCTGCTTATTGATTATAATAAAATAATTTTGACGTCTAATCAAAGAATCAGTTTTCATTGAAGTCAAGTAAGAAAATATTGGAAAAAACAATTTAAAATAAATTAGTTGAAATGGTAAATATCATCAGTTATTATATTAATAATAGTTTTATAATGGAATCCAAAATATTCATTTTACATTTGTACTTCTAAAAGGGTCCAATAAAGACATTTTTAATACTTTTTATTCAAAATGTTGTACATTTGGATAATACTTATGTATGTAGTTAGTTGTTTTGACGAGTCTATGGAAAATAGTAAGTTGGACTTCCTATAATTTACGATGTCATAATCCTTGAACGATATAATTACTGAATTATGTTGTACAAGTTTAATTCTTTTCTTGTTGTCAAGGACCATTGGAAACTCAACTTATTTGACACGTTTTTCGTTATGGTTATCAAATATGTTCGTAGACGGAAGAGGGATACAGGCGTCTCCTCCCCTAAAGGATTAGGAAAATACAATTATTTTAAGCGATAAGGAAAAAGCAAATAAATTTGCAAAATATTTTGCATCAGTATTTGGTAAGAAAACAGATTTTCCAATATTTACAAATCAGGATAGTAGGATAGTTTTCAAAATCATACCGGGGTCACTATGCAAACACATTAAAAACATTGTCACACAAATCGGTTGGACCAGATGAAATTGCAGGAGAGAGACTCAAATTAGGAGGGGAAGCCATGGTAACGTACTTCATGCGGTTATTTGAAATGTCAATTAACAATAATGAAGTCCCGGACAATTGGACAAATGCGATCGTAGTAGCTATATATAAAGCAGGTAACTAGTAACTACAGGCCGGTTAGTCTCACATCAGTGATATGCAAACTGTTGGAGAGATTATTAGCGGAGTATTTACGTAGGCATTGGGACGAAACGGGATGGTTACACAGTGGGCAGCACGGTTTTAGGCCAGGTTATTATTGCGAGAGTCAGTGACAGTATGTCAAGATATATCTCATGTGATAGATGAGGGTGGAAGAATTGATGCTGTTGTAATTGACTTTTCAAAGGCTTTTGACCTTGTAACGCATCATATTCTTTTAATGAAATTGGAAAAATCGGGCATTGAAAAACGAGTTTTAAACTGTATTTGCGAGTTTCTGGATAACAGAAAGCTCAGTGTTCGGATAAATGGAGAAATATCTGAGCCAGTTGAAGTCACATCAGGGGTGCCCCAGGGAATCGTAATCGGGCCACTAAGGTTTTTTAACATTTATAAATGATTTGGCGATAGATATGGAGTCTCAGATAAGATTATTTGCCGATGAATTTATCATTTACAGAAAAATTGGAAACGTCCAAGATGCAAATATTCTCCAATCTGATCTAAAAAGAGTTCATCGTTGGTCGGACGAAAATGGGATGAAGGTAAACGCGGCAAAAAGTAAATCGATTGTATTTACAAAAATGAGAAACGTTTTTCAAGTTGAATATAAATTAGGGGATGAAAATACATTACAAGTGGGCACTTGCAAATATCTGGGCGTAACTTTGAGCAAAGACTTAAATTGAGGAGAAGACATAAATTCAGTAACTGGGAAAGGGTGGAGGGCGCTTCACAAAGTCAATAGAATACTGCGGAAAAGTACCCGAAAGACCAAAGACATCGCTTATAGGTGTTTGGTTCGGCCTATTCTTGAGTATGGGGCGGTGTGTTGGGATCAGATACACGCGTTGGACAGGCTTCAAAGCCGGGCAGGAAAAGCAAATATTTCCAGAGGCACGTGTATGGTAATCTGGAGGAGAAAGACGGCCAGGCTTTGTGCACTGTACAAAGCGTATACAGACGAACCGGCCTGGAGTCATATCAAAACTCGTATTCATTTACCAACATATGTAGAAATAATCAGCCATTTAAAATTAATCAGAGAAGACAACGAACGGACGTGGGTAAATACTCTTTCGTAAATAGGACCGTAAAAGACTGGAATGATTTGACTGCAAATTTTCCGAAGAGTGTAAAATTATTTAGGGGCAGAATTAGGAAAATGGTTTAATTTAATTTATTTAGGCTTAGAATTAGTGATAAAGTATTTGTATATTGAATATTTATATTAGTATAATTTTATTTTAATTTTTATTTCTTTAACTTATATTCCTTTATTGGATATTAAATGTATGTTACCACCGGGCTCAGCCCATTCTAACCTAATTAATATATCTATCTATATGAGTTTGACCCAATAAACGACAACTTCCTTTTACTTGAATAGGAAGAGAATTGAAAAGGGAATGAGGAAGACAGGCATGGGACAGCTAGTTTTTTGGGGAGTTAACAGGCTTCATGAGGGTGATCCTGAAACAGGAAACTCCCATTTAATAGCATAGAAAAGGAATTGAAAGGGGGGGATGCGGAAAGTAGAGCAAGGTAGCCGAGGGTTAACTAGGGCCCCCGGCCCAGCAAACTTATAGCACGTACGGTGGCTATTTGGTTCTTGTCTCACGCCCTTCCGAATAACGAGAGAGACAGGCAGCTGGACAACTATTCCAATGAGATCAGTGGACAGCTCTTACCGTATACCCTAAGTATGCGACCTCGAAACAAGGATTTTAAAAGTGCCTTGGCTTGTGAGAACATTAGGGACTAGGGAGAAAAAGTATTCCACTATCGCCTCTCCAGAGAAAGAATAATTCGTTTCTTACGCTGGGGCAAACAATTGAAGTATTGTACCGAAAGTCTAAAATATAAACCTTTCTGTATTTAACCCTATACTTGTTCGTCTTTTAGTTTTTTCCAAGTACGTTCGCGGAATGATGTTCACTTTTTCGAGTCTTGGCAGACGCCGTGACAACAGATGATATGTGTCACCCCCGCCCACACCTATCCCATTTTCGGAATCTCAAATTGTTGTGGCGTACTCTCTTATTTTGTTGGGCGCCAGAGTGGATGTACTTGTTGCCATTTTGTACGTATATAATAAGGGAGGGGAGTTGAATGATTATTAGAATGATTTAAAGAATATAAAAATTTATTTTAAAACCAAATTTTGGCGGACCGATTCTACTCAATTACCTGTTCTACCACTGGCTACTCAGCTATGAAATCTTAATATCTCGGGTTGATCGTGGGATAAATTTGGTCTGGAAAAATGACGGATTTTTCGATTTCTGCGTAACTAGTAGAATGTTAAGCACTACCATGAGTGGAACTTATCTGTTGTTTCCCCTTGGCGACATCGTGCAGTCAGCTTGTCTGGTTTCTCATGACCCTGCCGGCTTCTGTGGTTTGCCATCGAATGATAGCGACTGATCTCCGTTGTATCATCGACCGTCGTGTTCGAAGTTTTGCCAGCGACTGCCTCCATCTTCACTTTCATGCCCTTTTAAAATATATTTGGGGCAGTCGCGCTTCTTAAAGGCACAAAAACTCCACAACTTTCCATCGCCAGAGCATCTGTTCTGTTCTCCATCAGGGGTGTTTCTCACATTGGTCACCCACGTGAGTCCGAAGATTCTGAAGACCCCTTATGGGTCCGTTTCTTTACCCTTGCATTGCGATTCTGCAGGCCTGTCATTCACTTCCTCCAGATGTTCAACTCCGGGGTCTGGACGTTCCTTACATTCCACATAGTAGTAGTATTCAACAACTCATGATTACTCACGCGATTCACTGTCTAAATCTCAGTTTGAATTAATTGCGCCTATACTTAAAAACGCACTACAATGCTAACAAGACTGTTCTGCGGCCTCCGGTGCTACACGATTATTACAAATTTGAAACTATTCGGGGAAGTGGCTCCCATAACCTAACTATTGTAAACTGCAACATTCTCAAGAGCAGTTATGACGCCATTTTGCTACTACTTAATCACAAAAATGAAATCAAATTGCACTCCGATATATCTGTGGGAGTTTTCTCTTTCATGTATTTATCCATAGAAGAAGGATGGCGCTTATTATTGAGGATGTCTCGTACTATCTGTTTTTTTTTCAGGTTCTCATATTCCGAGGCAGCTTCATCTATTTTAGGAGGCATATGTACTGGGGTCGCAGACGTTGGACATGTGGTAAGAGTAGTCCGTTGCTGCCATTGGATCAGTCGGCCATCTGCCTCCGAAAACTGAAGGAGACCCACAGTAAACTCCTCTCCCGTCACTTGGAAGAGCGTGAGAATAATATCCAATAGCCCGACCTACCTGATGCAGGTTTTGTACGATTTCCCCTGATTCTCTTTTAAGGGAAACACCGAGTAGAATCCTTAAACTATAGCGGCTACCTTGCTATACCTTCTGAATTTTCCCTTTTCAATTACCTTCCTATGCTATTAAAGGGCAATTGCCTGTTTCAGAATCACCTTATGTAGCCTGTTATCCAAAGTAAAAAATTTTCCACATCCCCCCTTTTCAATTCCAGTCCTTTTAAAGGGGAGTTGCCTGTTTCAGGATCATCTTCACGTATCCTGTATTACCCCCCACCCCTCAATCCAGAATGGCAAAAAGTATTCCAATCACATATTTCATCATTACCTGTTATGAATAGTATTACACTCATAAATATGCTACTATCAACCGTTCATCTCTTCCGAGTACATGTTCTACTCTTGGACAACAAACCAATTTATTTCCCTAACGCGCCTTAAATGAATCAAGTCCTCGCGTTTCGAGCAGTCAGCAATTGGTGGATTAGTATATGTTGATTGTCAAATTCCCTTTTGGTTAAGGAATTTCCTGCACCAACAAATGGAAAGGCCTTATTTCGCTTCCTAGGCATAGCGAATTGTTTTAACTACCTCATCCATAATGTTACTTGCATTGCGGCCCCCATAAATATCTTGCGGCTGAAGCTAGCGAAGTTCATCTTGGACGAACAGCAGTATCTAGAATTTTAATAAGTGAATTAATCAATTTAGAGACTTCCTTATTATCTATTCCTGAATTATCATTTTCATTCGTGATCCAGACGGATATATTTCCAAAAATTGCCACCTGGACAAAGCCAATTCCTTTAGCTTCACATTATATTAGCAGTTTAAATATAAAGAGTGTGGTCGACTTCACCTTGAACACGTGCACTTTGTCGTAGAGGGAGATAAACCAAGCAATATTTTCAAGATTAAAATATAGTATTCATAAACCACTAAATTAAAAAAGTTATATCCCAGTCTTCTTGTTTTATGGTCTCCATTTGTTATAATGGAGTTTACACTGTGTCGTAAGCGAGAGATTTAGTGATGTCAATTTATAAGATATACGTCTACCTCTTTCTACCTGTATTAGTTCAACAAAAATAATTTTGAATCGAACTTTCTTCGTGATAATTGACAGTCTTCAGCGCATCTCCGAATGGCCACATGAACATAGCTTCATTTGGAAACCTGTGAAATAATGTGGAGCATGTGCAAACGAACTTTTGCTCCAGATATTTCATTATCCAACCACTACATGCTAATAGATTCCGTCTGTACATATTTCATTTTGCTGCTGAAGTAATCAAATTTTATCTTCATTAAGTAGACAGAAGACTAGTTAATTCATGGAAACTTTGTAATTTTGTCTAGAAAGCTGCTGATATAGTTGGATGGTTCCCCGTACACAGCATAAATATTTTCATCACTATTTTTATAAATATTGACGCCATAGTGACGTAAATTCACTCCCTAGAGGTAAACGATGTTGATTAAAGCCGGTGACGTAGGGTCTGCGATTTAAAGGATTCTTCCCGGAAAATTGCCCATAAACTTTTCGAGTTGTGAAACACGTGTGCATCCTACGATTAATAATTACTTGAAAAGATACTAGTACAATGAAAAGAAATACCAGAATGAAACAATTCTTAGTCAAAATAACTACGTAAGCAAACTAAGAATAGTGTATTTTATGTGCTATAAAACAAATGAAAACAAGGATACCGTGACACTTAATGCAATATTAATTGATTTTATTCCATTTATTATACATATTTTCTGATTCAAATTTTTGTGCAATACTCTAGGACGAGACAGGTTATTGGTAAGAGTAGAACATACCAAGCGGTTGTCATCAGTTTTCAGACATTTTATTTATTTTTTGAGACATCCTTATTGAAATACAAATGGAACCGCTGCGTTTTCTTAAAGTCCTTCGCACAGTCGTCGAGGTAATCGTCAAGTCCACATGTGTGATGAAATCATTGTCAGTCATCTGGAATGCCTGAAATTTCTTGTCAGCAATGGAAATCAGTAATATTAAGTAATTAGGTACAAAGGTCAACCTTTTTTCCCCAAAATATCGGGTACTCTTCATAAAGGAATGACCAGATATTATCCCTATCTTCAGTTTCAATTAGTGTATTCTGGGTAATTTAATTAGAAAATTTTACACTCTTTTTAATTTTATTTTACCTTCCCACAGCGTAGCTAATAGTTATGAGATTTTTAACAGATGTCAGAAATCTACTTAAATAGTGTAACAGATACAACGAAATTTCTAGACATCAATAATTTAATAGTCCACTATGTTAACGCAAAATTTGGTTCCAATATCATTTTTTCCGTACGGGTAGAAATAAACCATTCCTCTATAAATAAAACAGTGAAATAATTGTAACTTTTCAGTGGTCGTCAAATTGTATTCAACAGAACCACAGGAATTCTGCAGCAACGCTCTGAGCGTTTCTTGAGTCAAAATAAAACTATAAGTCACTCACAATAGTTAACTTGTATTTATTGGCTAAAAATAATTGAATAAAAATCTTTCGCACGGTTAAAAATTAGTTCCAAGTACGGGGGGAGAAACGGGTCACTTATGGTTTAACAATTTTTGTAAAAAAATATTATGGAAAAAGAAACATCACTTCAGAATTGAATAAAACATTAGTTTATTCTATTACCTACTTAATATAATAGTAATATAACTTAAAACAACGAATTTAGATTTTTGATGAATGATTAAAAAGATAGGATGTTTTGTGTTTACAATTAATGCAATAAAATTACGTTCAATTTAAGAAAAATCTTAACATTTTTTGGTTTCTTTCTTGTGCTTATTTAGCGTACGGTTGATCGATTTATCAATTTTTCCTTTTTCAAAGAGATTTTTTGCTAGTGCTTAGTCTTTGCTAACATTTCTCTCCTTTTCCCGTTCCTTTTCTTTCTTAATTTATTCATTTTGGGTACAGAATCAAATAACTCATTCTTATAAGGTGAGTCTGCCTTTCTAGAGGAATACACAACATTTTGCCTGATACAGTAGTACCCTGTTCCGCCCCGCACGCTAGTTTCAGTAAGATTTTCCGCCGAACCTTAACACAAGCAGATTTAAACTTAATACGTAAGTTATATGCAGTTTAAGGCACCTAGTTTACGAATTTATACCATTAAAGAGTTAAAATCGAGGAGTTATGTGGATTACCTTCTTTCGAAATGCTGCAAAATTATAAGGTCAAAGATGTAAGAAGCCAAAAAAACAGAGTTCATTCTCATGGTGCAATCAGAACTTGGTCAAGTCGGCTGCCAGGACTTCTTCCTTGACCAGTTACAATGTTACTAACCTCCAGCACTATCCAGTAAAAAAAAGTAGTATATTCCGTTCTACCCCGCTATCCGTTTCCAACTAAAGCTCCCCTACAAGGGAGTTTCAATGCATTTTAATAAAAAAAATTAAACTTTAAGAAAACAGATATAGCGACGACACGCCATAAAACTTTCATTTCGAATAAATCTAAAAAATTGTATTATCTAATTTTATAGAAGCGCTTCATTTTGATATCCAAGTTCCTTTTCTTACATGAATATTCCGTCGCTTGAAATTTAGTTATTTGAGGTAGGGGGCGGAAGGGGGGTGATGTGTGTACAGCCTCTCATCCTCAAGTAGGAGGCTGAACCTACCCGTGGTGCCCCTGTGTTATCTAATCGGCCACGGCGTAATGGGGAGCAGCGTGCATCTCTCATGTGCCTTGTGCCTTGGTGTCGGGTCCCGCTTGCCATTCCTGGGTATGTGAAACCTAATAGTAGGGGGCGGACCAGGGTGGCTCGCCGGGAACTAGTATCCTTTATGAGCACGGGGGATGGACTGAGACGGGTCGGAGCCATTGCGCAATGGTTCTAGTAACAGAGTAGTCCATCTCAAGACAGTCATCCCACCCTTGGGTCATCATGCCCTTGAAAGAAGGTGTCGAGTATGGAAGTTGCTAGCCATACTTAGTTATCCGATG
Organism: Eucriotettix oculatus; assembly: GCA_034510155.1. Classification (NCBI taxonomy): domain Eukaryota; kingdom Metazoa; phylum Arthropoda; class Insecta; order Orthoptera; family Tetrigidae; genus Eucriotettix; species Eucriotettix oculatus. Next base: position 38,595,914 of record CM067377.1, on the reverse strand, counting down.
ATGAAACTGTCTGGGTGTAATTCCCCTAGTATTAGGTGGTTGCGCAAATCATCCATAGGGGATAGCTGCTAGCTTCCACTTTGGATGGGGGTGCGCCTGGCCTCGGAAACCAGGTGCTGCAATCCGGAAGAAGTGGGAAGCTTCGAATGCTAGTCGTAGCGTGGTACTCTCCTTTATCAGGGTGCAGCCATCCATCTTTATCAAGGAAAAAGGCTACGCTTGACTAGAAGTGTCAGCGCTCATGCGTCAGTCGAACTGGACGAGTGGGGTTAAGCAAGGATTTCTCCGAGACACTTCCCCGCCCGTCCAGCCCTTCATCTGCGGAAGTGTTTGTTGCTCAAGTTGCGTGAGGCTCCCACACCCGAGTTTTTGTCCTGGTGGAAATGCACACCGCCCGAACGACGAGAGTGCCCCCGGGGCCGCTGCCTTACCCAAGGGCTGGTGGCTTCAATTTCCGGGCCTGGTCCGCCCCCCACTCTTGGGTTACACATACCCAGAACACCGACTTGCTAGCACCGCCACCGTGGGTTTGTGATCGCATACCACTGCCCGACAGAGTCGAACCCAATTGTGAGCAGGGCTGCCGCCCGGTAGAGCGACAGCTGGACTGAAGCTCACCCCTGTCTACCTGTATTTTTCGCTGAAGGCTCAGGTCAGCCCCATGTCGCGCTTTAAGTCAACCCGGAGGGCCTCTTTCCCCGACAAGGGCCCCGGTGAAAACCTCGGTGGGGGCGAGTACCCTCTGCAGTTGGCCGGGTTCAACCTTACGGTAGCGCTGACACTTCTAGTCAAGTGTAGCCTTTTCCCTGATAAAGGCGGAGCCACACCCTGATGAAGGAGAGTACCACGCTATGACTAGCATTCGAAGCTTCCTGCTTCTTCCGGATTGTAGCACCTGGTTTCCGAGGCCAGGCGCACCCCCATCCGAAGTAGATGCTAGCAGCTATCCCCTATGGATGATTTTCGCAACCACCCAATTCTGTCGGGCAGGTTGGTAGTTATGATTCACAGGAAGACTGGGAAGGGCCCAGCACCTGACCCCGTGTATGCCACAAGTTGCTTTACGGGGCAAATGCACTTAAAGTGGTGTACAGAGCCCCGAGAGGCTCCTTACCGAAGGACTGTTGAAAACCGGCCGAGTGGAGTTAGCCAAGGATTGCTCCGAGACACTTCTCCACCCGACCGGCTCGCGAGTTGCGGATATTTATATGCTCAAGTTGCGTACGGCTCCCACACCCGACTTTTTGACCTGTTGAAATGCACTCCGTCCGCAACGACGAGAGTGCCCTCGGGGCCGCTGCCTTACCGAAGGGCTGGTGGCTTCAATTGCCGGGCCTGGTCCGACCCCCACTCTTGGGTTACACATACCCAGGACACCGACTTGCTAGCACCGCCACCGTGGGATTGTGAGCGCATACCACTGCCCGACAGAGTCCAACCCAATTGTGAGCAGGGCTGCCGCCCGGTAGAGCGACAGCTGGGCTAAAGCTCACCCCTGTCTACCTGTTATCTTCGCTGAAGGCTCAGGTCAGCCCCGCGTCGCGCTTTACACCAGCCTGGAAGCCCTCTTTCCCTGACAAGGGTCCCGACCAAAACCCCCGTGAGGGCGAGTACTCCCCTGCGGTTGGCTGGGTTCAACCTTAAAGGTAGCGCTGGCACTTCCAGCAGGAAGGCAGCCTCCTTCCCCAGAGGAGCCGTGCCTGACTCACCGAACGGAAAAGCCCTCACTGCTAGAAAGAAGGGCAGTGCCTGACTCCCCGAGAGGCGAACCCTCACTGCTTCTAACTCTTCAAGGGCGAGTACCACCTGTGACTGGCATTAAAACTTCCGTCTCCTTTCGGATTGCAGCACCCGGTTTCCGAGGCCGGGCGCACCCCCTTCGGGAGTGGAAGTTATCAGCTATCCCCTATGGATGACTTGCGCCGTCACCCAATAACGGAGGAATTACACCCAGACAGTTTCATCATCGGATACTAAGTATGGCTAACAACTTCCATACTTGACACCTTAATTATAGGGCATGGTGACCCGATGGTAGGATGACTGTCTTGAGATGGACTACTCTGTTACTAGAACCATTGCGCAATGGCTCCGACCCGTCTCAGTCCATCCCCCGTGCTCATAAAGGATACTAGTTCCCGACGAGCCACCCTGGTCCGCCCCCTACTAGTAGGTTTTACATACCCAGGAATGGCAAGCGGGACCCGACACCAAGGCACATGAGAGATGCACGCTGCTCCCCATTACGCCGTGGCCGATTAGATAACACAGGGGCACCACGGGTAGGTTCAGCCTCCGACTTGAGGATGAGAGGCTGTGGTATGCGCTCCAAAACCCACGGTGGCGGTGCTAGCAAGTCGGCGCCTGGGTATGTGTAACCTAAGAGTAGGGGGCGGACCAGGCCTGGCAATTGAAGACACCAGGCCTTTGGTAAGACAGCGGCCCCGAGGGCACTCACGCCGTTGCGGGCGGAGTGCATTTCCAACAGGTCAAAAACTCGGGTGTGGGAACCGTACGCAACCTGAGCAACAAATTCCGCAACTCGGGAGCCGATCGGGTGGAGAAGTGTCTCGGAGCAATCCTTGGCTAACTCCACTCGGCCGGATTTCAACAGATGCGTGAGCACCTTCAGTGAAGAGCCCCTCGGGGTTCTGTACACCAATTTATGCGCGTTCACCCCGTAAAGTCTGTTTGGCATACACGGGGTCAGGTTCTGGTCCCATCCAGTCCTCCTGTTATCATAACTACCAACTGAAAGAATATCTGAAAATAGATAAAGTGTCAATAACAGCGTTCGGAGCGTGACTGTCATCTTTACTCCAATAGGATCAACTCGCTACCAGGCCCCTAGAGCCCGTGTAAAAACAGCGCTCTTGGAGGTCAATTAAAGTGGATTTTTTATTCACACCATATCTTAGTATTTACAAACGTGTAATGAACAAATATTAATTTATACGGAAGATTAAGAAAAGTGACCCTGTTTTGAAATCAATACTGTGAATTTGATGCGAAGGTATATCAACATATTTATCAGATAAATGTTAAAAATATATAATTTTCTATTCGCAAATGTTGGATCAGAATTTAAATTGTTTAACCCAGGTTCAAAATTCGGAAAATAAAATATTTTTATATGCTTTGACTGAATGGAATTTTAAAAATATAACACTATCTAATTAAATTATTGAAATGTCACATTTTGAATTAGCAATAAAACATTTGAATACGTTACTTAAATTTTTGATTGAAAACTAATTATAAACAGTGAAATTATCAAATTATAAGTTTTTAAGTTTCGAACTAAATGCAATTAGTGTTCTATTGAGAGTTGTATGAGTAATTTAAGAAGAGAAAGAAGACGCTTTCAATAACCAGTAGAAAGCAAACACAAAAGCTGCATAGCGAAATTACAATATCCCAGCCAAAACTCTGATGAGACCTGAACGGCGTCGCCGAGTCGGAAGATTGGTTTTCCCTCGACGCCCGATGGTGCGAAATATCCCTTTTCCGTCTACCAAATAATACTCTCTGTAAGGAAGGGTCGCTACCACCAGGTGTCTACCTGCTTTCACGATGAATTCCTAGAATGAAGAAATCGCTTTGTACCTGCACGAGGGTAGCCCAAACAAGAATAGAACAGATGCGTCATCATAAACGAGATCTCTGCTACGCGTTGTTGCCCCACAGTAATTAACCCTGATAAATCTCATATGTAAAAACACCCTGAGAATCAACGACAATCCAATACAGGATTCCCGGAAGTTGGAGTAATCGAAAGGCGCGGTTTCCAACTAAATATAGGTCAAAGTGATGTCTCTTAATTACTTGAAATGACAGTCAAAACATACTCAGATAAATTGAGGCTGAACTTTTTCGCACGCAATTAATCGATTCATGTGCTGACGCAGCCACGTAAGTAAAAATAATATGAAACTTCAAGTTTGGTTACAGCAACGACAGGTGGTTCTAGCAATAGTAACTGATCAGAGGAGGAATACGTCTCCTTGCACAGAACGTCCTGCCTAATACTGCTCTACAAACGGAAAGTTATGTACACCAATTTTCGTATCTCGCCCCACGCTATATGTGTTCAAAACAGTTGCCAACTTTTTGACATCATACCAACAAAAATTTCTAAGAATGGTAATTAATTCTCATTGTTGAGTTGGTAAGAAGCCAGCCAATTGTGGTGTTGAAGTTATCAGACCTTAGACTGGTATGATAGAACCCTCCATGTTAACCTATTCTGCGCAAGCCTTTTCATTTATACATAACTACCACATCCCACAGCCTCCCTAATATGTTTAGCGTATTCCTTCCTCGGCCTCCCTCTTCTGTTCTTACCACAAACACTTCTCTTTAAAGCTAATTTTATAAGACCCTCATGACTCAAAGCACGGCCTATTAATCTATCCCTTCTCTTGGTCAATTATAAGATCAATTAAAATTGTTAAAAATTCCCATTTTTCATTAATCATTGTAATAATTAATCAAGATATTCACTTATACTCGCACATAAAATTTATACTTAATCAAATTAAATTAAATTATTATATTTTTTTAAATTATCTCGCCACCACATAATTTATGTAGCAACAACGAGGCGCTGGTAAATATTCATAGCAAACGTCACGCAGCCACAGTATGTCATATGTTGATAGCTGAAGCAAGTGTATCGAAGTGATGCCTCATTGCACATCTCATTAGGTTTTAGATAAATTGATAAGGAAATAATGAAATTCAAATCAAATAGTATCCCTTTAAATTCTATGAGTTATAGTATGCTGATACTAACATTTAAATTAGGCTTTAAATTAACTCCACAGGGACACATAAATTCAATATGTAACCATATTTTTATAATTTAAATATATTTATCAGTGCTTTTTAAAGACATAAACCAAATTAAATGAATAAAAGTTAATTAATTCTTTTACTACTTTAGTCTGATAGAAATTTCCTTCAAATTACCACAAATGTCTATAATTATTACACCCAAATATGTTGGTCACTAAACTAGATTGACTTATTTAATATGAGAAAAATACAATCACAAAAATAACTTCATCGCAGATTCTTGTTGAAGCTCAACGTTTAGGCACTCGCATCTCGCAGATGAATGCATATTTAGCATGGCAACTTTGCACTTGCAGACTTGTGCTTGACTGAGTGGAGGTTCTGGGAATGAATAAGCACTTGTAGGGATGTGAAGTGAATTCTGAATTAAACGTGATTCCTGGAGGTTTATAATCGTCACCTATAACAAAAAGATCATTGGCTGGATAAATATCATCCATGTAAAAACAATATACAAAATAATGTGCGTATTATTGGTTTCAGTGAGACGATATGAAATGGAGGCCACACGACTTTTTGTCACGTCGGATCTGCGAGAGACATTCAATAATTACCTTTATTGCTCCTCAAAACATTTCCCGCGAATATTATTACTCTTATCCCAACGATGAACTATTTTTGTATACCTGATTCAAAGAAGTGAACCAGTTTCCCGCAAATTTATGACCTCCTCATGGGTGCTGAAATTTTTTCCTCCAAAAACTTCCTTGATTGGACAGAACAAGTGAAAATAGGAAGTATCCAAAATTTCGATATCACGGACAATGAGGTAGTACCTCCCAACAAATTCAATGATTTCTTGCACTTCTTTTGCTGTACTTGATACTGGTCATGTTATGAGCTGTGCCAACACTTACTGTAACTTTATTTAAAAATTATTTTCAACAGCAAACATGTCTTCAATGCGTGTTACAAACGAAGGTGTTGACAATTCAACTGGCCGACCAGGACGTTGCGTATCAGTCGCTTAGCTTCATCCGCTTTTGAACTGTTACACAATTATAAAAATTTCCGAGGTTCATCCAGTTTCACCATACAGTAAAAATCATTAGTGAAAATATTATGCTGGGTTTTTGCCGTCAGAAAACGAAAACCGGAACATTGTTTAACCATGGTTGCAAACTTCAAGCGGATACACCATTAATGCAATTTTGAGGTTGTAAACAAGACAATTTTTATTCATGTATTCCTGGCTCATTCCATTGCTGCCAACCTTAAGTTTTGAAAATACCAAACACCTCCGACAAAACGTTTTCTCTACAATAACTTTAAGTATTGAATGTCTTTCGTAATTGTGGAGATTGTATCCTATTATTAAATTCTCTTTTTAAAATATAGCTATAATAGCTATGATTGTTATTTTTAAAAACTAATTTTACACATTTATCTTAGTTTTGGTATTCCTATTATACCAAACTCGACAGCAGTTTCTCATTACCTAGTTTAATCTTCTTTCTATTTGCCTTAGTCTCTATGACGTCAACTCTTCTACTGATTTCCCATAAATAAATAAATAATTATATATATATATATATATATATATATATATATATACGAGAAGTCACATTAACCCTTGTTTCTAGGAAAAAGCCGCTTACATGGAATTTGTAGTTCTGGAATGAGCATTCGATAATACCAATTGGAACAAACTTCTAACGATTTAGAAACTTATTGAAATAAAATACAGAGTGCTAAATGTTGTCTATAACCTTAATAGAAACCAGACAGCAGGAATTAAAATTGATGGACTCGAAAATAGGCGAATGAACTGGACATGGTTGCAATCTGTCTCCTATGCTACATCTGTACATTGAACAAGAATTGAAAGAAGCTAAAGAGAAATTTAGAAAAAGAATCGTAATTCAAGGAGAAGAAATTAAGACGCTAAAGGTTTATTATATCAGAGTATATCAGTTAGTTAAATGGTGTGGACACCATCTTGAATACTGAGAGCAATAGGTGTGTGGTTAAAAGAAGAGTAATTATGCAAAGGATATCAGTTTGGAAATAGTATTTTGACTAAAGTAGACTTATTTTGCTGTTTCAGTAGAATAACACTGAAGGTAAAATAAAAGAAGATATAAGTCGGACAGCACAAACAGGCAAATTCATTGCAAGAAATAAAGGTTTTCTAACATCTAATACAAGCATGGAGACAGGAAATAAGTTATAAAAGTGATTTTTGGAGTGCGGCGTTGAGTGGGAGTGAAACTTGGGCAGTCGGCAGTACAGAACAGTAGATAAAATATTTAAATAATGAGCTGAATAAGAATGCTGAAAGACAAATGGGAAGATCGATCCACAAAATCGGAAAATCTTGGGTAGAAATTTTGAGGAGCTAACATTATGAAGGACACTGAAGGGATGGACTAATAGGCAGCATCAAGGACCCGTTACATTAGATGGAAGTATGTGAGTCGGAATAGACGAGGAAGACCAATAATAGAATAGATTAGGCAAATAAGGGTGGATGTAATGCAGGGTTGACAAGATGGCGCGACAATTTTAAGTACGAAGAGCTGTTTTAAACCAGTCTGCGGACAGAATACCACACCAGCAACAACAAGATAGGCCATGTAGAAAGAATCATTTATTGTGAAGGAACACATACTTAAACGCGTCGTTTACGAGTTATTATGCACAGATAAAGTAATATAAACATTTCATTGAAAAATACATATTAAGATTACTCGTACTCTTCGTTTATTAACGTCTTGCAACCACAAACTAACAACAACATCAACCAAACCTACCAGCGTGTACTGTGACGTTTTTTATAATTTTTTTAAATTTATAAATATGTTAAAGAATTAAGAGTATATATTTAAATGGGTGCGTGCCACTAAATTTCAACTTTGACACTTAAAACAGTTTTATTATTAATAAATGTAAAAGATTCAACAAATTAAAATATTTAGAAATTAATTAATTTTACTGAATTTTATTTGCCCAGCTGAGCCATAATTAAAGAAATAACATAGCAAGAGACTTAAGTAAATTTAATCTACTCTACTCAGGGCTGTATGACGTGTTTATACGCATAGCAGAGCGTGAGATTATTGCCTTCTGTTTCTTACTTAGCATTCATGTTCCCCTAGTTGCATGGTTGACCGGCAATCCTGGATTCAACGCAAAGGCAGCTTCCGGGTCGGCAATGCGAAGTACGCAGGCTTCTGATGTGGCTGAGACTCTTCACCTCATTCACCTGTTAGTCTTCAAGTTGATGATTGTGTTTGTTTGCCGGGTTTACTCAGAAACGTGCATTGCGAATATCTCATTATCTGTTCTGTATTTAGATAAATAAAATATACGACAAAATTTATACGCGTCACAGTATTGCTATGACAGTGTAAGGGCTGGCGGCGCAGATGAACAACGTACGGGTTGACAACGATGCGTGGCGCGCGCACATTGATACGATGGTATAACTCGTAAACGACGTGTTTGCACAAAAAGTAATCCTCTTTACATGTCCAAACATCGCCTATATATATTATGTGTGTGCGTGTGGTTGGGGTAGTTATAATTACGCTTAACTTTGACTTTAAATTACACACAATGATGGAAGAGTAAATTACATTTATGTTAGGGTACTTACCATGTACGGTGACGTATTTATCGTATTGGACAAATTTACGAACTCCGGTGGCGATATACGAGGAGTTCTCTGTTTGTGGTAAGATAGGATATCGCGTTAATATTTGCCGCAAAGCTTGCAACTCCTGTGTAGAGTCGACGATGGTTAAGTACGCGCCATCTTTTACACATCTCTTGCGAGCCTCTGACCATGTTCGTCCTTCTTCAAAGAGTTTGTAATACCCCATATTTGGTATAAACTCGTAGGAACGCCTGAAATAGTACGCAAATGAAGTAATAGATTCTGCTGTCATGAGTTCTTACATTTGAGTACAAGTATATTCGAAGTCAACCTCACGGGAAAACCTAAAAAATCCCTGTTCTGAAGTTGGGGTGCCAATCTCTTGAAGTAAGGCGGCAAGCAACTGACTACTTTCTCTTTAATATGAGAATATTTGAGGAAAGTTTGGGTCTATGGTTTTAAACTTTTATTTGCCCTGACAATAATTAAACATTGATATTTATTCCTCCTATCCGCCCAGCTAGAGTAGTTTCTCGTTTCCAGGACTGAAGAAATGTACTGGTTTGGAGCTGAAGAATTCAAGACAATTTCGTTAGGTATTCGCGTTCTTCACGCCATGACGTGATTAGATTTTAGTTTAACCGTCCTCTGCTACATGTTTCCGTGTAGTGGACAACGGCACGAGTAAAGGCCCGGTGTGCTCGTATACTGGAGAAACATTTTTCATGAAACCGATACATAACACAAGGACATGTACACTCAGTAGAAACGTGTTTCATGAAACAAGAGAGAACGGATTCATGAAACCGAATTCACTTTATACGTCTATTTAATTATTTATACTTTTGTTTTTAAATTATTTCATAACAATACTTTTATCGGAAAAAGCTTAAAAATACATATTTCAATCCTCCAATAACCATTCACAGCGAAATATAGTCATTAAGATCGAAATATACGGTATAGTTTCATACGAGGATCAGTCAAATATTAACGGGATTTTTATAAATAATTTTTCTGAGAGCGATAGAATTTCAAAACATATTTTTATTTTCTACATAGTTCCCTTGTACTAAAACATATTTTCCCAGCGTTTTGGAATTCCGTCATCCATAAAAAGCTGAAGGTTGAGTCTTTAACCAATTGATCGCAAAGAGTACAACCTCTTCATCACTATTGAACCTTTGACGGTCCAACCAGATGGTAGTAACACAGTGACAAATCTGGACTGTATGGCGGATGTTGTAGCTTACCCCAGAGAATTTCCTCCAATTTGACCTGAGTTATGCACACCTTGCATTGTGAAGGAAGATGACGCTTCTGATTGGGAAACGCCGTCTTTTGCTTCGATGTGCAGCTTTTTTGTCCAGCAGTTGACAATAACTATTCGGAGTTTACTGTTAGGCGATCGCGGAGGAACTCAAGCAAAAGAATGTCTTTGAAATCCCAAAACACGATGGCAAGAACATTTCCTGCAGACAATCGCGTTTTTGCCTGTGTTAGTACAGCCTCATGTCTTAGTCGCCGTGACTATGTCTGAGAAAGCCTTCTCCTTTGTCAGCATAACGCACCATAAGCCTGTGGCCAATCTCCAAACAAGCGTTTTTGTGATCAGGAGAAAGAAGCCGAGGAACCCACCTCGCTGAGATCTTTATGAAGCCAAACTCCTTTCTGATGATCGAATGTGCACTCCCGTGACTTAGGCCAACTGAAGAAGCAATTTAGTCAATGGTGAGTCGCCGGTCTTCCTCCAAAAACTCCCTTACTGCACGGATGTTGTTTTCTATGATGAAAGTTCTACGGCGTCAATCGTGACTCTGATTTTCCACCATTTCCCGGCTTCAAAAAAACTGTTGTGCCATTCGTACACCTGGTTTTGGAGGGATTGTCATCCCCGAATTGTGCCCGTAATCGATCTAAAATTTCTGAAGGTCTCACGCCTTCTCTCGTCGAAATCTTCATAAAAATCGGTTTGCAACGGAAGCAGGGGACCTCTTGCTCATTCATCTCTAGTATCGACTGAATAAGACTAAAATTGGCAGTGAGTGCTGTATAGGAGTGGAGAGACCCAAACGGAATTCATGGTAAAGCTCACCTACTAGGCTTGATAAAAGAATTCCCGTTTATATTTGACTGGCCTTCGTAATACATTCCTATTACAAGTGATGAAACGTTTCATTTGGACATACACACTGAAGAAACGTGTTTCATGAAACATCTCACATTACACCATGCCAATAGAATATGGCGGAAGTACTGTAGCTGCCGTGCAAACGCTGTTGAATTTTGTGCGAATAGCAAGCATCCCAATACAGGAAACTACAAAAGGAATAGTGAATGTGTTTTATTTAAGTTCTGTGTCTCCATGGAAGTGTAATAGGAGTTGGAAACATCAGCTGTGACTATCAATCTGCATATCTGCATCTTGACGATGCTGACACGTGTAAAGTGAGTAGCCATTTGGTGGATCGTAATTCCAACTCAGCACCTCACCGTAAGTAAGTCAACTGGGAAGGCGAATAAAACAATTTAATCAAATAATGGCAACAATGATGTAACTTTCAATAATGGTATTGCAGATATTAATTGTCTCAAATATCAGTAACGTGTCGTATAAACCTAAGAACTATCTGGCAGGCAAAGTGTAACATATGTTACCAGAATATAAACAATTAAAGCTGACATTCATGTTTTAAGGAACTAATATAAGTTATTGTATTACATAGCATATGTTTTTGGTAGAATGTGTGTCTTTAATTGACAATAACAGTCCTTTGCGTATCAAGACCAATCACTGTGAAAGATATGTCACTCAGCAATAAAATCTGAACTCTCAGTTAAGAACAAAGAGACTTCACTCATTAAAACAAAAATAGAAATAATAATAAAATTGAGTGCAGGACTATACAAACTAATAGTGCAGTGCGTACACAAGTGTGTAACCTTAGAAGAAAAACTAACCGCATAGTGTTAAATAATATATATATTAGGATAGATCTTTAGTAAGTAAAACATTTAATGCTATATATATTTATGATAATATTTGTACATATCCAGTAAACATAATATTCTCAGTTGTAGCAAAAGAAAATTATAATATTTAAGGAATATATGCACGTATTGATAAGTATTTGTTTAAGGTTTAAAGTATAATTTCATAGGTAATATCTCCGCGTGGTCGAGTAAAGTAAATTATAATATAAATATATATAATTATTTAAAAAATATATATATATTCCATTAAACTGTAAAGTAAATCTAACAAACTAACTAATACCATTAATGAGAAAAAAAATAAGTAAAAAATAAAAATCAAAATCAAAATGGCTGACAAAAAGAAGCCTTTATATGAAGAAAAACTAAATAAACTGTTAGAATATGTTGACACGGAAATGAAAGTAGGAATAAAGGTAACTGAAGCCAAGCATAACAGCATAAAACTTAAAATTACAGAATCTTTTCTTCTTATAGCAAATTTGTATGGGCAAATCGAAACACTAGAAAGCGAATTAAAAAATGAAAAAGAAAATAATAAGGCCATGAATAACATTCCGGCGATGTCTTATGCAAATATAACAAAGAGGGGAACGGGAGAAGGAAAACATATAACTATAAACAGAAAGCCAGAAGGAACAATAATTTTGATTACTCCAAAGGAAGGAGAGGACACCAGAAAAACAGAGAAGAGAATTAGAGAGACATTAAACCCGAAAGAACATAAAATAAATATTAAAACCTTAAAAACGACAAAAAAGAATATAATTATTGAAACAGAAAGAAAGGAGGATTCGGAAAAAATTTTGGCAAATGATACTCTAAAGCAACACATGAATATAGAAAGGCCAAAGAAGAAAAAGCCAAAAATTATCATTTACGATATACCTAAAATGATGGAGAACGGCGAAATAATGGAATCCTTGTTCAAGCAAAACTTTGAAACACAACTGAGCTGGGAGGAATTTAAAGAAGAGTTTAACCTTCGGTTCAAAACCGGACCAAGGGAAAAGGATCAGGTACACCACGTCGCGGAAGTTTCTCCACGTATGAGAAACTTGATACACCAAAAAACGGAAACTTTATCTTCCGTTCTTGGCAGTGTCGGCAAAAGACTTTTTAGTGGTTCCTAGATGTCTTAAGTGCCAAGACCTAGGGCACATTGCAAAGCATTGCCAAAGTAAAGAATGCAATTGCGCACACTGCGGAGACAGCGATCACGAAAGGAAAGATTGTACGAAGAAGGATCATGACCAAGTATGTGTTCCCTGTCTCATGAGGAAAAAGAAATGTAATAAAACTGGGAGAAATAGCAAGGAATGTGAAACATACAAATTACTATTGCAAAGAGAAAAAGACAAAACCAATTATGGAGAATAACAACACTTTACCACCAGTTAAACAGGAAACTAAGAAAAAATCTCCCCCTAGAGCTGCTAGAGACAGTAGAAGACTTCTAAAGCTCATACAATCTAAGAAGACTGCGAGCGCTACCACGGAGGAGAAGAGCACACAGGTATACCTAGGTGACTTGTTATACCCAAATCAAATCGATCCCAAAACCATCTACGGTGATATTGAAAACAATGTCATGATAAGTAGAATAGAAGATCCCAACTGCCTAACTAGATGTTTAAGATATGTTGTTCGACACCATAAAAAAGGGAAAACAGTGCACTTCCCCTCTCCTGAAGCGGTTGATGGGTTGAAATTAAAAGTTGCAGGGCTACCAACAAACCCAACAGAATTATGGAATATAATACAAATAACATTTAAAAGGCGGGACGAGGATGTGAACCTAGAGGAACTATATGCAGACTTTGTTACTACATATGGAAGAAAATCATTTGATCCTAGCAAAACCTCGTCCGACTGCTTCTACATCTCTCACGACCCTTAAAGTAACCGAATGAAGATAGCCCAATTAAATGCAATGCGCTGCAACACAGTGATGTACGAAATAAACAAATTAGTAGAAGAACTAAATTTTGACATAGTATGCCTACAAGAGCCCTACTCAAAAAACGGAAAACTTATAGGGATACCAATGTCGGCAATAGAGTATATGCTAAAAATATAACAGTAGTAAAAGTCAGCCAGCTTTGCGATGAAAATATGACTTGCGCCGAACTATTAACAGAAAAGGGTACTTTTATCATGGCAAATCTATATTTTCAATTTTGTGAAGATATAGAACCGTATATTGAAAGAATCAGGAGAGTAAATGCAACGTACCTCAATAGGTCCGTCGTATACACGATGGACGCGAATGCCAAGTCGTCTCTGTGGCACAGTGGTATCGCAGACGAAAGAGGCGAATTACTCTCGGACCTTTTTGTAGAACTGCAAATTGAAGTGATCAACCGACCAAATAATCCCCCTACCTTTCAAAATCGCGCAGGTGCTAACTCGAACATAGATGTAACAGCCGCAAATAAATAGAGCTTTCAAACTAATAGACAAGTGGACAGTGCTAAGCAACAAAACTATCAGTGACCACAACCTCATACAATTCGAAATATATAACAACGTAAATCAGGTAAATAAAGTGATACCTGATATTACTTTCTACAACATCAGAAACGTAGACTGGAGCGCTTTCCTGGAAAGTTTTAATCCTCCAGATATGCCACAATTAAATAATAATGTAAACGAGAAAGCGAAGGAACTGGAAGAAGCAATTCACACAGCGGCAAACGGAATCATTAAGAAAAGAAGGATCGGAAAAAGCCGAGGCCTAGGATTTTGGTGTGATGAACTACAGAACCTAAGAAGCAAAGTCAGGAAATATCGGAAAATTTATCAGAGGTCAACGGATCTAGCCTCAAGAACAAGGTTACTAGATAATTACAGAGAAATAAAACAACTGTATAAAACAAGACTGGAGGAAATTAGGCAATACAATTGGGAAAGATATGTGAGTCAATGCGTAGTGATCGACCCTTGGGGTAAACCGTATAAGATACTGGCAGGAAAAATATCTAATCCAGAGTCCCTATCCACATTAAGAGATGATAACAACCAAATGACCACTGACTGGAAGTCGTCCGTAGAATTACTAATGACTAAACTTCTGCCCGATGACAGCATTGTAAATGAAACACAAGAACAGCAAGAAGTCAGAAAATTATGTGAGGAAGACTACAACAACGGAGGAATTGTGTCACCCTTTGATGAGAGAGAAGTTAAAAAAATAATAACCGAACTAAAATTAGGCAAAGCTCCCGGTCCTGATGGAATTCAAAACGAGATGCTGATGGCACTTTCTGACAAACTGGCCCCCTTCCTATGCGGATTGGTGAATATATGTCTAGCACAGGGAAGGTTCCCGAAACGCTGGAAGGTGTCCCGATTAGTAATTCTACTAAAAGATAAAGATAAGGATATTACAGACCCCAAATCTTACAGACCAATATGTTTAATTAACACGATCGGGAAAATAGTGGAAAAACTCATGTGTAAGAGACTTGAAGACTGCTGGATCCTGAGAGGGATTAATGACTGCCAATACGGCTTCCGCAAGGGAAGATCAACTGAAGACGCAATAAACAGAGTTCTACAGTACACAAAAAAATTCGACCAAAAAATATATAATAGGAATTGCAGTCGATATAAGAGGTGCCTTCGACAACCTGTGGTGGCCTTCTCTGATGCAAAGATTACGAGACATAGACTGTCCGACGACACTATACGGCATGATTAAAGACTACTGTAAAGACAGAGAGGTAACGTTACAATGTCCACACGACCTGATCAAGAAGACGACCACAAAGGGATGTCCACAAGGTTCAGTTTGCGGTCCAGTTTTCTGGAATTTATGTATGGAACCCCTTCTGGACCACATGACTCAGTCAACTTCTGTTGGGGATATTGTAGCATATGCCGATGACATTATGATTGCAGTAGAAGGAACCTCCAGGTCAGAACTCGAGGCCAACGCGAAAACAGCCCTACAAGTAGTACATAAATGGTGCAACAAAAATAAAATGAGCATAGCTTATAATAAAGCTAGTTACCTGTTGATGAAAGGAAATTTATCCCGCAACCCAGTGGTCAAAATATGTGACAACACTATAAAAAGACAAAAAAGCTTAAGGTATCTTGGAATTTGGCTGGACGACAAAAATACATTTTCGGACCATATAGATATAATAAAAACCAAAAGCATAAAAGTAATGAATCAAATTACAAGAGTGGCAACAATTAATTTCCAAATACCTTTAAATATTTTCAAATTATACCACAACTCAATATTAGCAGCAATCACAGGTTACGCAGCGAGCACATGGGCGCATAGATTGAGACTAGTTAAACCAATGCTAAAAATCCAACAAATTCAGCGGAAAACTTTGTTAAGAATATCAGGTGCCTTCAGTACAACCCCTTCAGAAGCACTAACAGTTCTCCTAGCTGTTGTCCCGTTGGATCTAGAAATCAGGAAAAGGAGCGCACAGTACTGGCTCAAAAAAGAGAACCAGTGCAAAGTCGTAGAAATTTTAGGCAAGGAAGCAAATTCCAAAATAGAAATTAAAGAAGAAATATTAAACATTTGGCAAGAAAGATGGAATTCATCGAATAAAGGGAGAAGGGTGTACGAAATTCTACCTAACATAAGAGAAAGATTACAGCTTAGACACCTCAACCCAACCAAGGGTCTTATACATTTTCTTACTGGTCATGGTCCATACGGACAATATCTGGGAAGAATAAATAGCAGACCAGACAATCTATGTGCCTGTGGAGAGATAGGAACACCGGAACACGCCATACTGGAATGCCCCAATTATGAGGTAGACAAGACAATAAGAGAAACCTTAAGAAAAGAAAGTCTATGGGAAATAATAAGAAACCCACCACTCACCGCGGCTCTAGAAAATTTGACAAACCTGATATCCGCTTTAGAACTGACAAAATACAGGACTAAAAATATAGAAACTTAAATATTACATCATAAGACTTAAAATACTCATCATCGGACCGGACATTCAAATCCAGGAACCGGATGAGTATAAGGACCAAAATATAGACATCACAACATAAAATAGAATATAAATTATAGTAATAATAAGATTATTCAAGTAATTATCTTAAACAAATTACATAACTCTGCTAATACAAATACAGTTATAAATAATTAGAGTATAAAATTAGTAAAAATAATTGAACCTAAAACTACTCGACCAACGCGTCATGGAGATCCGGAAACGTGGGTCGTAACCGGAAAACCGGAGATGTTTCACAAACAAAATGTATAAATGTTGAAAGGATGAGGAGACAAAGAAATTAAGAATTCTCTCCTTCAGTCTCTCCACGAAAATGAAATAATAATAAAACTAGTGTAACATGATGATCTTACATGTTAAAACAAATTTAAATATACGCATATAATTTATTATTGTATTCATACATATTTATATCTATGTAAAAAAATGTACCAACAAAAGAAAAATATTGTTAAACAGACCTGTTATTGAATCTAGAAAACAGGTCAAGTAAAATTATTTCAATAAAAAAAAAATTACACCATGC